>JARFYF010000022.1:23945216-23960495 GCA_030265395.1 Rhina ancylostomus | reverse complement strand
TAACCCTTCCCTCCCACATAGCCCCCCATGTCTGTATCATTCATGAGTCTATCTAAGAGTCTAATGTCCATAATATATCTGCCCCCACAACCTCTGCTGGCAGTGCATTCCACGCAACTACCACTCTCTGTGTTTAAAAAAAAACTTACCCCTGACATCCCTCTCATATCTTCCTCCAATCACTTTAAAACTATGTCCCCTTGTGTTAGCCATTGTGGCCCTGGGGAAAAGTCCCAGGAAGACTTGTAGTTATATTTCAAAGCACTGGAGAAGTATTACCAATGTTATCTCCATAACGTCCTATAAATCAGGTGGCACAATGGATGAACCAATATCAGCAGCCTCTCCTAGCTTCAAGGCTCTAATCATGCTCAAACAGCTCCAGTGGGTGAGTCACATCATCCATGTGCCTGACTGCAGATTTTGAAACAAACACACCATTCGGAGTTGCATCACCAAATTTCCAGAAAGACAGAGATAGTATTTCAAAGTCTCCTTAAAAGAATGTTATATCCTCACCAACTCATGGGAAACCCTGGACCATGACCATTCAAAATGGAGAAGGATCATCATCTTGGGTCCTCATTGGTGCATGTGGAGGCCATGTGTAAAGAGTGGAAGGACCTCACCTGCCTGGCCCATCAAATGTTACTCACCCAATTTGTGGTAAAATATGGATCCCACATTTATCTCATTGACCACCTTGGACAGACTGGAATGGAAGAAGGTTATGCCTGATCCCAAAGAACTGACAAAGAAGACTGAAAATTTACATTAGGCATTTCTGGTTATCTGTCCCAGAGTCCACATTCTGCTCTCATGTGGAAAATTTCACTCATGGATTTCCAGAGCCACTTTTTTTTTGAAAAAGGAATGAAGTTGCACATCTAGTCCTTCACCTTTATTGCCTGCCTTGTCCAAGTACCCAGTTGCCAAATTTTTTCTTCTCCATATTGGGTAATTGTGAAATTCATTTTTGGGTGTTATACAACCAGTGTACATAATAGACCGTCTTGGTTACAGTTACACCTGACCACATTGTGCTGAACTTACATAATGCCATCATAATGTACTAACCAGCTGTAATTCACAATATTTGATGCTACTATCTTCATGGAATGGGAATATTTGCATCTGAATTGGTCATTGATTGATGACCAGCCTTAGTGTTTTTTAATTTCTTCGCCTGATAATTCAAGACACATTTGTTATCTTTTGCTTACTCTTACCTTGTGCACATGAGTACATGTTGTATGCTTTTTTTTAAAATAATGAAATCTACAGAATTGACGGCTATGTGGTACTTTTTTTTCAGACTTCCTGATCCACAGAGAACTCATGTTATGTGGGGAATTAGCAAGGTAAATTTATCCATTACAAAATCTGTATGAATGCATGAGATGCATGTCATGTGTTAAGGCAGCAAAGTGGAAGAGTGAATTGGCACTTTGACACATTGTGCTGGAGAATGATCATCTCCCATGATGAGTTTTGTCTCTGCTGAATTCATCTGGGAATATATTAAGAAGAGCCACCCAGCTGAAGTGCTGTGGTGGAGCCCAAACCTAATGTCCTATTGTTCTTTGTAGGAGGTGCGGTGGAGTTTATGGAATCCTAGACATCTTAGCATGGAAGGAGGCATCAGCTTTGTGTCTATGCCAATTTTAAAATAAAAACACTTGGGATTAGCCCCAGTTTTCATCTCTCTGGCCGTTGTTCCTCAAGATTCCTTTATAAATGCAGTAAAAGTTCCATCATCCTTTCAGATACACAGTTCTGAGTCCCTACTACTCTCTGGGTAAATAATTTTTCCTTAAATCTCCTCAGATCCTTCCACCTAAAATTTATGCATCCTTGTAATTTCTCAGCTAAGGGAAAACGGGTCCTTCCTATTCACCCTAGCCAGGCCTGTCGTGAATTTATATACAAAGCTACAAAAGAAGAATTTCAACTCAAAAAGAGAAACTCTGTTCAGTTTATCTCTGTAATATTTAGTCTATTCCAGGAGGGAATTTGGGAAGATCCTCTTTACTCAAGAAATGAATAGCACAGATGTTGTATAGAACAGGTGAGATAATTGCATCAGAACAAATGAAATAGAAGTGGATGCTGAAAGGGATTAAAGAAGGTTAAGTTGCAGGAGAATATTGTGAGGCATGAACAATTAACTTGGCTGAATGACTTAATTCTGTGCTATAAATTCACTGTAAAGTTACCTCACGCTGATAGTAAGGTGCCCTGATCATTGTTTAAAATAAAGAATATTAAAACTTATAAAGGGTAGCTTTCTTCCTGTCAAATGTGCTTGAAGTAGAGTTCATTAACCTTCTTCAAAGGGAATTAGTTAATTGCAAAGAGAGGGATACTGGGAAAGATAAAGGAAAAAAATTAGGTAAGTAATGGAAAAATGGTGAGATGAATTGGCCTGTTGGGCTGTTTTACTGTTGTGATCTTTTCATGAATTTCTGTGGTAAAATTGTCAGTATTCCAAGGCTGTTATCATTGATGATCATTGTGCATTTTCTAATGATGGTGAAAAACACTGAGAACCGGAGGAGAGATTGCCTATTGACAAAAGTGGTGCAAGGTAACCCAAAGGGAATAAGGATAAGAATGTAAACAGGAGTGAGGAAACACAGCGTTTTAAAATGTTTTGTTCATGTTATTGTCGAGATTTTCAGGTCACAAATGGAAAATGAGTTGTATGAGACAAATGAAGGTCAATTTAATATCAGTGTTGGAAAAGATTACAGTTACAACAGCAGCATGTTGTCCCTCTATAATAGCAAGACGTATCATGAAGCTTAGCTACAGCAATATCAGTGAAAACAAATTTTTCACTTCAACACCGAAGATGTGAGGGAAGAAGTACTGATGCTAAGTGAAAGAGAGAAGTTTTAAAGCAGGAGATTAAATTGGCATGACAGTGAGGTTTAAGGAGGGAATTGCAGAGCTTTGAGTCAAGGCAGTTAAACGTTGGGATGGACCAGAAGTTGCATTTGAAGGAGTGCAGTGATTTTGCAGGTTTCAGAGATTGGGAGGGGTGAGGCCATGGAGGGGTTTGCAAACCTGGATGAGGATTTTAAAATTAAGGTATGATGAGACCAGGAGCCAGTGTAGGTCAGAAAGATAAATGTGATGGATGTGCACGACTGGAGGTCAGTTAATATGCAAGGAGCAGAGTTTTAGATGAGCAGAAATGCACTTAGGATGGAAGAAGGGAGGTTGAACATTAATCTAGTTTGGATATTACAAAGATTTGGATGAGGATTAGCAGCAGAT
Source organism: Rhina ancylostomus (assembly GCA_030265395.1). Taxonomy (NCBI): domain Eukaryota; kingdom Metazoa; phylum Chordata; class Chondrichthyes; order Rhinopristiformes; family Rhinidae; genus Rhina; species Rhina ancylostomus. The sequence continues at coordinate 23,957,213 of JARFYF010000022.1, read as the reverse complement.
GATATGAGGTCTTGTGTTACAAGTGGAAGTAGATGCCTTTCCATCGATTGGAAGTGGGACAGGAAACTCACCTTGGGGTCATACACATCACTAAGGTTGCAAAGAGCCTGGCTTGCTTATAGCCAATTGCTGGGGTAGAAACAATAGGCAGGGAAATAGTTTTTGATGGTGATAAAAGGTAGTGGTTCAAGTTGGAGGAATTTTTTGTTATTCCAATGATGGGTGTTGGTTATGTCAAATCAGAACCAGTCAAGAGTTTCACATAGTTGATGGTGATATGGAACTTTGTGTTGTCTGTATATATGGACCATGATACTGCCAAGGAATAGCATGTGAATAACAGGGGCTAAGGTGAGTTCCATGGATGAGTCAGTCCATAGATAAAAATGTAGGACTGTGGATTACAGCCAGATTATTCTCTGGCTGTAAATCTATATAACAGCATGAAGTTGAGCAAGCAGAGTTCACCAAGGTAGAATTTATTTTCTCAAAAACAGAATAAATATTGTAGAATGGTTAATTTTGGAAATTATGATTAAGCTGGAAGCTAAAATATAAGTGAAATAAATTAACTTAATTTGTTTTACATTTTGATATATTTATTTTAGTAATTTCCAAATACCTGCATGTAATTTGTCATTTGAGGTGAGTATTTTTTAAATATGGTAATTCATTTTTGGGCATCTGGACATTGATAACAAGGCCAGCATCTGGTCCTCATCCTTGAGTTCTTGAGAACTTGGTGGTCATCCACCATCTGGATTCATTACAGTGCTGCTAGGGAGGGAGCTCTAGGGTTTTAGACCCAGTGCTGATGAAGTAACTGGATCAGGATAGTGTGCAACTTGGAACCTGTAACTGGGATTGTTCCCATGTGTCTCAAGCCTTGTCCTCCTTGTTGGTAAAGATTGCAAGTATGGGGGGATACTGTTGGAGTAACCTAGGTAAATAACTGCAGGGCAGTTTATCAGTAGTGATCGATGTGTGATCAGTGGGTGGAATGAATATTATAGAGCAGGCAGGTCAAGTTAAGTTTCTGATCATTGATGACCCCAGGATGTTGATGGTGGAGAACTTGGAGATTGTAATTCCACTGAATGTCAGGAGTAGGTGGCTAGACTCATTGTTGAACATGGTCATTATCTGGCACTTTTGTGGCGTGAATTTTACCTGCCACTTATCAGCGCATGCCTGAATGTTGTCTAGGTTTTGCTGCATGCAAGCATGAACTTCTTCATTTGCTGAGGAGTTGTGGATGGAATTGAACATTGTGCAATCATCAGCGAACATCCCCTCTCTGACCTTATGGAAGGAAGGTCATTGATGAAGCAGCTGAAGATGGTTGGGCCTGGGACACTGCCACAATGAACTCCTGCAGTGATGTCCTGGGCCTGGGGATGAGATGATTGACCTCCAACAACTATAGCCATCTTCTTTTGTTCAAGGTTTGCTCAGCAGTACCTAATGGCTTAGTATACCATCTTCAAAAACTTGCTTAGACCTCATGTCAAAATTTACTGGGTATTCTACAGTGAGGCTACATGTGGTATTCTACATGTGGTTTAACTTCATATCAGTTCAGGAAATTTCCTTTGATTCTGTTATAGAAAGCTGCAAACAAAGAAGCCAATAGTGAGATACTAAATCAATAAAAACTTTGAATTTTGCAGAGGGCAAAATCCCAAAGGCAGTGTCACAGAATAATGAAGACAAATGCTGGTGGTTTCACCATTATTACCACTGCAAAGTCTGGGCCATTAGGTCATAAGACTCATGCCAGAACTTCAATGTCTGACACTTTTGTGACTTGAATGTTACCTGCCACTTATCAGCCCATGCTTGAATGTTGTCTAGGCCTTGCTGAATGCTAAAGTGCGATGCATGTAAGGCAGGATATACTGATTGCCAGAGGGAGAAGAACCCTTAAATTTACCTTTGTGTGACTGTCATTGCAATCTGAAATTGCAAGCTTAAATCGTATGTGAATTTGTTATAAGCCACCAGCACATTACAGTGACTCTCTTCACTGGTGATTATCTTGCAGGAGCAAAATCTATTGACTGTGCATAAATAAAATAAATACTGAATCTCATCGAGTGCACATCCTATTGAGTGAACACATGCTGACAGTTTTTTCTGATTTCCAGGGAACCTGTTGCTTGGCCTGCTTGCTTGAGGATGTTGGGTAAAAATGCATGACTAAGTAGACTAAGGAGAAGTGAGCAATATCAGGAGATAAGTAAATTAACCTTGTTTTATCATTATTTAGGATTTTGCAGCCAGTGGACTTCACATCAGTACCCTGCACACTGAGAATGCAGACGTTATTAGTGCCCTTGGCCGACTTTCATGCTTCCATGGTGTTCCAGGTCCCACACAACATATGGTAACACAATTACTGAGAGACCAAGGTAAGATACCATAGTGGAGAAGTGCCATGTCCAACTTTGCATGGAATATATATGTCAATTAAGCAGTGAATTGACAGTGCTTCACATGAAATATATTGGCTTGCTTGGATTGGAAATCTAGGGCAAAACAGTTAGTTAGATACAGCAGATTATCTTTATTTCTTAAGCAACACATTTAGATCTTTCCACTTTCATAAATGTGTGCTATAAATAGTCCAGGTCTCAGAAGCAGAACAAAGGGCAGGGATCACAGCTGCCAGGAGGCCATGAATTTTGTGCCAGGTCTGACATCTTGATCTTCAGGTGCCCTTTCTCCAGTTGACAAAAGACTGTGTTCATGTATTCAAGGTGGTGGTGAATTTCATCACTGGTATCTGTCTTTTCTGAGAGGTGGCTCCTGAGAATTGGTAAGAGTTTGACATTTTCCAGGGTCTCACCATGAACTTTTTTTGTAGTGTGTGAGTTGCTGCCTGAGAAGAGCTGTGGCATTGTCACTTCTGTTGATACAGGTGTTTTGGGGTTAGGTTGTTCATCTGTAGCCTGAATAGCATTTTATACAGTTCCATCACAACATTCCTGCTCTGATGTACAATAAAAAAATTGGTATCCTGTAGGCTGTCTTAACCACTGTATCAATTTTGCATTGATTCTGTACTGATCAAAACATTAATTGGGAGAAAATATCAGTGTGATCTTTGAGTTTAATGCTAAAATTTATATAAAAACACCTCTTATAATGTTATTCCAGCTATAAAAGTAATGTAATGAAATGCATCTCTTTAAATTGTTTGGTGTAAAAGTGATTTTCTATAAATTGTCACATTTTGTGTAACAGATTTTCTTTCCAAAATGATGAAAATTTCATGCAGTCTCCATAAAAGTCAAGTCCTCCATTGATATTTTTGTCTCCCTTTTTCTGTAGATTGGTTCAATCATGTTTTTTTGCCAACTAATCGAGCCAGATTAAAAACTGCCCACAAGTGTATGACAAATGAACTAATAGCAATGGACATTCCATTCCTGAATCGGCGTGCAGGCCTTTATATCTGGGCTGATTTTAGAAAGGTATTCACCTTTTTTGTCATTGGTTTTCTTTCTTTGCTATGCCAGACGCATAAAGAAATTAACTTAGAATTCACTTCAATTATTTCAATATATACGTTCTATAAGAAAAGGAATAAAGTTGTTTTGAAAAATCATTTTTTCATGTTATGAATCTTTATTTTGATTTCAGACCAGGGGAATATGTAGAATCTCTTGCATGAAATGCATGTGGCAGCAAGTTTGTCTGTTCCAAGTAGATGCATGTTTGTAAATTGCCAATTTTGCCTTGATAAAAAGTGTAGGTATGGTTATGTGGCCATAGAGCTGTATCATAATGGTGCATTGGGAAGCAGGAATGAAGGCAAATTTTTTGAATGTGGTGGATGGCATTCTGCTTGTGCATTTGGTCTGTGCTGTGCAACATAATGTCTATTAAAAGTAAGTCTTTCAGCACTCCTGACTCTCCTTTCAATAGCTACTGTAATGTTTCAAGAACATAAGACAAATATAGACCATTAGTGTTTTATGTGCCACTTTGTATGGAAAATGTAGAGGATGGAAACTCTCATTAAAGCTCTCATACATGACTTAGGCCATTCTGCTAATAGTTGAGACTAGAAATGACAAATACAGAGATGACAATTGAAGTGCAAATAAATTGATGTAGAGATAAAGACTGTGGAGAGATGATGTGGATGAAAACAACACAGAGAGAAGTGTACCACAATAAAGAGGACATTGATTTTGGATGGTGATGTTTTCATGCTTGGTAGAGATAGAGACCTGATCAGGAAGATTTGGGTAGAAAAGGGGAACAAACTTGAGGCAACAGAATGTTTACGGTCTGGGGTGAGATGGTGGTTCAGACAAAATGCACACTAGAGGTTTTGCCCTCCACCATGCAGTATTTTTGGACAATGATTTTAAAGGGCAGAGAGTAAAGAACAGGTTTGGGTGAAGGGATTGAAGATGATCATGGTAATTGACTATTTTGTCTTTTTGTACTGAATTGTGAACATTCACCAACCCACTATTCTAAAACAGTTGAATCTTCCAGATGTTTCACTAATCAAAGACTTCAATTCAATAAAACATTTATGTTCTTGCATACCTCCTTTGAGACTTTTGCTATCTTGGCATGGGTGAAATAATAACTTGTATTACATGATTCAGCAGATGGACTGCAGCAATGAAAATCACAAATATAATGTATGTGCATCTTCCCATTCAGTATTTAAAGAACCCAACATTTGAAGAAGAAACAAAACTATGGAAGCGATTTCTTAATAATAAAATCCTTCTCAGCAGTGGGAGATCATTTGGATGTTGTGAACCTGGATGGTTCAGCATTGCATTTGCTGACAGAACCAATTGGCTACAATTAGGTGAGTACAGTAACAACGGTAACTTTGATCTGTTGGTTCCAGTTTAGTGTTTTTATCTTCAGTCTTTGTTTTAGCCTCTCTATCTCATTTAAGTATGTATTTACCACAAGAGTTTTTCATTTAGCTGATGAGCATAAGATCTGAGTACAATTCAGATACAAATTCTAGTGTTTCTGTTGTTACAGAAAATCAGCTGATGCAAGATAGTTTGGTTTCAAACATACAACCCATAATATTCCAGTTTGTTTTTAATGATCAGAAATCATTGGATCGACTCCTATTGTAAAGCAAAGATCATTCTGTTTTATTTTAATATTAATGCCTGAAATCGGTTACAAGTTTTCTTATCATTACCTTTCATCACCCCAGCAAAGTCACTTGAGCTTGTTGCCACTCTCGTGGTGACTGAGTTACAATTGCTTTTGGGAACATTGTTGGTATTTGGAAAGAAAAAGCTGATTAGATTTCATTGAACTAAAAACAAATATGGTGACTTCCTGGTAGAAAGTATCCAGATATATAATTAGTGCAAGTTTGTGTCGTGTGGACCCACATGTTCTCTCCCATTGTATAAAGTGCAGCATTTTTGTACGTAATTAGAGATGTGGTAAGTATCTCAAAGTATCCTCATCCAATGTGCAAACATTATTTTGCTGGCACAGAGCCAACCAAGTAAAGATTAGCTTGTGATCAGTCATTTCTGATATCACTAGCCCTGTGTAATTACTCCGTACTCTGCAGCCCCATCAACATTAGGGCCTGGATGTCCTGCACTGGGAAGAAAGGAATGTCATGTTCAGCCATAACTAAGTCACATATGAAGAACAGACTGTCCATCTCCACCCTCACATTCCCTTTGGACCTTGGTCTGTGCTACACTTCCTTACAGCACTCACTTTCAAGGGCGTAACTCTGACAATGCTATTATCTCTGCTGCACAGTGTCCCTGGCCCCATCCTTTTTGTGATTTAGCAGAAGATTGTGCTGTCCTCCTTATATCTTCTTGATTCCTCTGCATGTAGATTCTCATAGTTCAACTTCATTAGTTATAGACAGCAAATGTACATTGCTGTCTTACATGTGCAGAAATTAACCCCCTGCTATCTCATTCTTACTCCTATTATTTTCCACTTCATCCTGTGTAATAACATTACTATTGATGGACATAGTAAAGCCCACATAGATGGCTCCAAATTTAAAGTTATGTTGGAATGGGGCAAATCAGTACTACGGAGTCCAGTAAATCAGTGTGAGCAGATTGTAATAATAAACTGGGATTTTGGACAGTAAAATCATGATGAGTGCCTTGTCTTACTGTGCAAAATCCCAGTTTATTATGTTATTAACAGACTTAATTTACTGACATGATTGTTCTATGGGAATTCATTCAATCACAATTTCCAAAGGAGTTGAGTGGAGACTAAAAAAAATGTTGTGGTTTGAATTTGTTATATGATAAATATACTAGTCATTCATTGCCGCATTCCTAAATAATGAGACCTTAATTTTGTTCTGTTAGGAATGCACAGACTTAGGAAAGTCCTAGAAGAGCAAGATTCAGTAATCCAGTCTGTTGAAAAAGAGCCTAATTCTGATTCTGAGAGTAGAACCAAAATTGCCGAAGATGTCATAGAAGTTGGTGTTCAGCCATCTCAAGCAGACCCTGCTCTCGATGGTCTGATTGGACTTCTTCGTGAACAGATTCGAACAACTGACTGGTTACAAAGAAACACGGCTGAACAGTTTGCTCAAGAGAATCCTGAGGTCCATGAAGTTTTCTGCAAGCTTGCAGAGAAATAATCTATCTTGTAATTTACAGAAAAGCGTTAATGAGAATGTATTAGTCATTAATTTCAGGGACAGATAGGCTGGAAACATAACACTGAAGTGGTACTATTACTATTACTGCTGGTAATTTCAACTTTTATCTTTTTTTACTTATTTCTAATTTTATCTGTCCACAAAGCCACCCTTCCCATTCTAAGGGAATTTTACGACTTGATACATTGAGAAATGTCACTTTCATAGGACTGCAGCACCATCAATACTTGCAATTTCATTAATTGACTAAATTGGGGCAGACGTGACCAAATACAGGACAAGGACTCCAAAATATCTATTTCCTTCTGTCACACAATTAAACAATAATGTAGAATCCATTGCACTATCCCCTTAATAATGAGGAAATCAGCTCATTTATTTTATTCAGGCTGCAAATAAACTAAATCCGTAGAAACTATATCAGCCTTTTATTGTGAATGAAACAACTTGATAAGTCTCATTTGGGTTTTTAAAATGTTGGTTGAGATATTGTCAACTGCTTTCTTTGCAATGTCATTCTTGACTATCAGGAGCCACGATTGATTTTTTTTTTAGTTGTCACTTTTTTGTGTATCTTGGGAGAGAAGAAAGGACGTGCTCATGAATCCAAGGTAGATGTTTTTAAATCTCATCAAATGTAAAATGAAACATTCTAATCTACAGTCCATTTAGACTAATGTGTATTTGGGACAATAAAATTGTGAAGCTGAACATAGCAGAAAATAGTGTAAATATAAAAATAATCTGCAGCAGACTGATGAGCACTTGAAAAAATAAAAACGGGTGGGTGAGGCCCTGCTACCAAAAATTAGATTTTGACAAAGGGCTGCACCTGAAACAAAACAAATTTTCTTTGTTGCAGATTGTGCATTTCTACTATCTTCTGATTTTGTTTAAAATTTATGGTACTTTTAACTCCACAAGGGAATCCACATCCATTGTCCAGGGAGCTGCAAGTTTGTCCAGAGCTTTGATTAACTCATTCATATTTTGAAAACTCACCAGTCAAATTAAATTCCTGATTCAAGGATACAGTTAATAATGTCCTTGGAAGATCAAAGCTCTCATCTGTGAACAAGTGAGAACATAAACAATGAAGTCTGCCATAAAATTCACATGTGGGAATGATTGTACATAATCTATGATTGCCAGAGCATGCTGTTCTTGTGAGTGAAGTAAAAGGCTGGCTCCAGCTATTTAAAAAATATTACATGTGCTTTCCGTTTGTTTTAAATGAGAAGAAATTGTTGAAGAAAAAGAAAGAACAATGAATGGGAATGCACATTATATGACTGTACACATGGCATTAGGAAGACTTTCAACTCCTTCAACTAAACCACATTAAAAGAAAGAGGAGGATGCTGTAAAAGGATTTCTACATCATTCAAATGTTTTATGTCTCAGCAAATCATCTGTAGTATTCCTATTTGATGCCCTATAAAAATGATTTTTTAGTGGAAATCCATTGAGTTTTTGTGGACATTTTGAACATTAGGATGGTTTGTAATTATTCCTTCAGAAGATATTTCTTACCATGATAAAATTATATTGCTTTTACATTGAAAGCATTATTCAGGAAGCATCAGTACTAGATGCTTCAGATCTTCTACATCCTATTTATCAAACTTACATCACTTTTAATTGCATTTAATGCCAAACTAATTTAAATATGTGGCAGTGTTTGTGCATCCTACTTGTCCTTTCTCATGGCAACTCATTTTTAGGAGGAATATAGTTTTTGTTATTTGAATGAATACTGCTCCTCTTCCGAGGAAATTTTTTTTTAAATCTGGAGTTCTGTGCTTTTACATTGGGAAGGATTTCTAATTTGATGGCTGCCATTGGTCATGATTTTTTTAGTGCTTAAAGTTAAATTTATCTGTTGGAGATGTGAATGCTAAATGATCTTCCAGTTGAAGAAGCTTCCTGAAATTGTTACAACTATTGAAAAAGCTCAGAATTATCTTTATTGACCAATGTGTTTTTGCCTCCTTAATTGGATAAAATGGATAAAAGATTAAATATTTTGACATTGGTCAATACATCATCAGAAACCTTCACCACAAACATTACCAGTCTTTTTTAGAGGAAGAGAGCTCACTAATTCCAGCCTTGGGATAAAAATTAAAAGGGGAATAAATTACAAGAGCTATGAGGAAACAGGAGTTGGACTAACTGGATAAATGTGCCAAATAGCTTGCACATGTATGATGGGCCAAATAGCTGTATCACTGCATGATCAATTTCTGTTTCGGACTGTGGCTATTTACGTGAGTTATTTTTCTCTTTAAAAGTTTAATCAATCTCAAACATGGGATTTATCAAGGTTCACTGAATAGAACTAAACTGAAAAGTCTAGTTAAACAGGTCTAATTCCTGTTACTTCCTGGTACCTTCATAATTTGTCAGCTAACTGCTAAATTTAACTTGTGTAGAAGAGAGGACCAATGTTTTGATGGAATACCTTTCACAGTATTTGGACTGAGTTCTGTTGGTTTTGTGTGGTTAATTAAATTGGCAGTTTCATAGAAACACTTTTAGAGAATACTGAGTGTCTTGATGTCACTGAAATGAAATGTGCATATATCTGATTTTGTAAATATGATTTATTCCTGTTGTCCAAAAAGAATGAGGAACCATGGTTGATTTTGAAGGGGGAAAAATTAAAAGAAAAAAAGGAACATTTCTTTAAAAAATAGTATGTAGTTCCTTATTGAAAAGCCTTTGTCAATTTTCTGCTTTTAAACTGAAATATAATGACAGTATTTCCCTGCCTGGTTCACACTTAAGTTCTTGCAGGTGATTAAATTACTAGAAAGGCAAAATAGCACAGATGCTGGAAATCTGAAATAAAACAGAACAAAAAAATGCTGAAGATAGCAGGTCAGGCAGCACCCATGAAGAGAGAACATCATTGGGGTCATTGATCTGAAATATTAATTCTATTTCTCTCCCCACAGAGTCTGCCTGACCTAAGTATTTCCAGCATATCTTGTTTTAGATCAAACTACTAGGTTTTTCATTTCCTTCAGTACTGAAAGTGCTGTGGAGCTCTGTTATGTGAGTACTTTGTATTGGTCTGCCTTTAATTTTGCTTTCTTCCACTAACGACTAGTATTTCAATCAATAGTGTAAATGGCTGTCATTATCCGTGAGACACAAATGTAATATGTCATTTGTTATCTTAGAACATTGTCACAAGGACTAGGTCACCATGTGGCCTAGATGCCTGAAGCTAATATATGTAGAAGTAAGATTTAATTGTCTTGTTTGTGTTAAGAAATCCAAATGGGACGGGGAAGGCAAATGAATTTCATATAAAATGTATTGGATCCAATGCTGTACAATATTGATTCAATGTGATATAGATTTAGTGTTTAAGCAGTTTTAAACATGCCACTTGTTAATATATTGATTATGTAAAATAGTTTTTATTTTGAACTCTTTATTCGTATGTCCAGTAAAATTATGTTATTGCCACTTAAGTACCTTGACTCTGCATTTTATATAACTGCCTTCATGTCTTCCTTTTTCAACAGTCCCATAGGGTGGAGAGTGATTTGCTTCCACTCCAGTTCTGTTGGTCTTTAGGTAGCTTAAGAGTGATGTGCAGAAACTTCAGGTTCTAATGCAGGTGAGCTTCATAAGTGTGTGGTTAGTGTATGTACTTTTCCATGTTTGCGAATACAATGCCCTACACAAAAATAAGAGTCTATCATTATACAAGTACATTCCAGGTAAAAACTGTAGTAATATATATATGATAAAGAAGGTTTTAGTACAAATTAATTAATTGAAAAGCCAAAAAAAGCTGCAAATGGTGAAAATCTTAAATAAAAGCAGTACTGGATATGCTCAGCAGGTTAAGATAGCATCTGCAGAGTGAGAAATAAAATTAAGTTGCAAGTTGCATACCCTTCATTAGCCTCACGAAGGGTTATTGAAGTCTTAATGCCTTTTTTGTCTTCACAGAAGCCACCTGACCTGCTGAGTATCTCCAGCATTTTCCATTGCTATATTAAATATGTAGTATTGGTTTATTATTGTCACTTGTACCGAGGTACAGTGAAAAACTTGTCTTGCATACTGGTCGTACAGGTCAATTCATTACACAGTGCAGTTACATTGAGTTAGTACAGAGTGCATTAAGATAGTACTGGTAAAAACAATAACAGTACAGAGTAAAGTGTCACAGCTACGGAGAATGTGCAGGTAGACAATAGCAAGGTCACAAGGTAGATCGTGAGGTCAGAGTCCATCTCATTGTATAAGGGAACTGTTCAATAGCCTTATCACAGTGGGGTAGAAGCTGTCCTTAAGTCTGGGGTGGTATGTGACCTCAGGCTCCTGTATCTTCTACCTGATGGAAGAGGAGAGAAGGGAGAATGACCCAGGTGGTTGGGGTCTTTGATTATTCTGGCTGCTTTGCCAAGGCAGCAAGAGGTAAATACAGAGTCCCAGGAGGGAAGGCTGGTTTCTGTGACGTGCTGGGCTGTGTCCACAACTCTCTGCAGTTTCTTGCAGTCCCAGGCAGAGCAGTTGCCATAGCAAGCCATAATGCATCCACATAGGATGCTTTCTGTGGTGCATCGATAAAAGTTGGTGAGTGTCAAAGGGGACATAGTGAATTTCTTTAGCCTCCTGAGGAAGTGGAGGTGCTGGTGAGCTTTCTTGGCTGTGGCATCTACGTGATTTGACCAGGACAGGCTATTGGTGATGTTCACTCTCAGGAACTTGAAGCTCTCAACTCTCTCGACCTCAGCACCATTGATGTAGACAGGTATCCATTGATGTAGACTAGGTGTACACCATTGATGTACATCGCCCCCTTTCCTGAAGTCAATGACCAGCTCTTTTGTTGACATTGAGTTAAAGGTTGTTGTCATGACATCATGCCACTAAGCTCTCTATCTCCTTTCCTGTACCCTGACTCATTGTTTCTGAGATACAGCGTACCACTGTAGTAGGAGTTAGAGCAGAATCTGGCCACACATTCATGAGTATATAGGGAGTAGAGTAGAGGGCTGAGGACACAGCCTGTGGGGCACCAGTGTTGAAAATAATCATGCTGGAGATATTGCTGCCTATCCTCACTGATTGCGGTCTGTTGGTCAAAAAGTCAAGGTCTTGGGAGGAGATTTTAATCTCTGGTTAGATCCTAAATTAGATAGGTCATCCACTAAATTAGCGGTTCCTAATAAATCAACTTTATTTCTTCAATTGTTTTTATTGAAAACTGGGGTTATTGACACCTGGCGTTTTTTTGCATCCAGAGGATAAGGAATATTCCTTTTTCTCTCATGTTCACCATATATATTCCAGGATTGATTACTTTT
>JARFYF010000022.1:23932771-23945202 GCA_030265395.1 Rhina ancylostomus | reverse complement strand
CTGGGAGGCTGGAGTTAATGTGTGCCATGACCAGCCTCTCAAAGCACTTCATGATGGTGGATGTCAGAGCCACTGGTTGGTAGTCATTAAGGCATGTTACCTTGCTTTGTGAAAGTAATATTGTATGATTTCAAAAGATCTGCATTGTTTCATCAAGTTAGGATAATAAAGAACTTGGCCACACAGAGGAGGAAGGTGAAGATTAAATCCTGAGTTAGCTATCTCTACTGTGGTGATTGTAGTGGCTATACCATTGCAAACAGAGTACGAATAAACAAGCTATCATTACATTGGGTGTCTATGAATATTGAGGGACTGAAGGGATTGGTTCTGGGGCCCCAACTGTTCCATGTATATCAATGTGTATGAGACAGTGTAATATGTATGAAATGATACTCACTTGGGTGGCAATATGGATTATGAGGAGTATACAGAAAGACTTCAAGAAGATGAGCACAAGCTACATAAACTGGCGAGGACATGGCAGATAATCTGGAAAAATGAGAGCTCATTTACATTAGCAGAGCAAAAATTGAAAGGCTGAGCATTTTATTAAATGGTGAGAGATTGAGGGGTGCTGGTGTTTGTAAGGACCTGCACGTCCTGTTTCACACTCACTCAAAGTTAACGTGGAGGTAGAGTAAGCAGTTAGGAAAGCAACTAATATTTTGACCTTATTGTAAGAGAATTTGGTTACAAGAGTGAAGATGCCTTAACCAGAAATCTAGTGTGACTGCATCTGGAGTATCGTGTGCAGGTCTGGTTTCCCTGGTGAATGAAAGATATTCTTGTAATAGAGAGTTCACTAGATTGGTTCCTGCGCTGGTGGACTTTGTTCTATGAAGTGACCTTAAGCAGAGTTTGGAAGAATGACAAATTATGTCAGTGAGGTGGTGCAGCAAGGAGTGCTGCAGTCACACAGCTCCAGTGATTGGGTTTGACTCAGATGCTGAGTGTGGAGTTGCAGATTCTCCCTATGACTGTGTAGGTTTCCCTGGGTGCTTTGGTTTCCTTCCACATCCCAAAGATAGTAGGTTAATTGGCCACTGTAAATTGCCTCTTAGTGTTGGTATTGGCAAAAGAATCAAAGGGTAATTGATGGGCAAATGAAAGAGAATAATTGCAGGAGTGTAGGGAAATAAGGAGAAGGGGAATGGAACAGATGGGATTGCTCTGAGAGCTACCATAGATTTGAGCTAAGTGACCTCCTATGATGTAAGAAAATATGAAATGAGAAATCTCACTGAAGCATCCATAATTCATATGGGGCTTGAAAGGTTAAATACAGGGAGGATGTTTTTTGGCTGGGGTGTCAAGAAGCAGAGGTCACATCTTAAAACAAAGGGTCAACATTTACAAATGAGTTAAAAAGCAATTTCTTCACCTAGAAGTTGTGAATCTTTGTAATTCTCCACAGAAGATAGCTGTGGAGGTTCAGTCCCGGGGTAAAAATGGGCTAATGCTGGAGCAGGCATGAGAGGCTAAATGCATTCTTCCTGCTTCCATTTCATATTTTCTTATGAACATTACCTTCCCATTGAGTAAAGGACAATGAGACCGTACTGGCACTTTTGTAGGTTACTGCCAGACACTTTTTTCTGCTTGTTATCCATAGTGCACTATATATCCCATGTCTTTACCTTATTAAATAGAAAAGCTATACTTTGGTGTCTGTTACCGCACATACTGATCAAGAGTGAAAAACTTTGGAATCATGGAAACCTTGTGCATGTGACTGATGTAAATGGCTCTGCAATGTGTGATAGAACACTAATGTTCTGAATTTAATTTCATTATTTTAAGCAGAAATTCTACCAATCTACCAATTTAACATTATGGAGATTTTTTTAGGAATATTTTCATCAGTTTCTTTGAAAACCACAGCTGAATTGTCTTCAGTCATTTTCTTTTCTAAAGCAACTGAGCCCACATAAGAACATGGAACCGTACATACAACACAGTAACAGACTCTTTAGCCCATGTTCCTGCACGAACCATGATGTTAATCTAAACTAATCCCATCTGCCTGTACAAGGTCCATATCCATCCATTCCCATTATTGAATCTTTTCCTGTAATGCTGGTTCCTAATACCCAGAAAATTGTTGCTGTTCTCTTCTGTGATCTTTCAAGACAAATTAATATCATTAGGTGTCCAGAGCTGCACTCAGTACCTCAGATGGAGGCAGATATTCTAATCCTTTGTTGCCTTAAGCCAGCTTCTTATTTACTTCATTGTTGCTGAGGGTTTCCTAGATTTATTATTTGTAACCCCTACCTCTGTGTACTGATGAAATGTGATACCACTGTTCAATGTAAAGCATTCTTTCAACTTTGATTTTCTGTTTCTATAATGAATTACTGTGTACAACTGTACTGAACACAATTTGCCCAAATACCTGTAATATTGAAATACTTTTGGAATCACATTGTGTGTTTCCTTCGCGTTTGCTCTACTTCTATTTTACTAAAGTCTGCAGTTTAAATTTGCTTACTGTGCTTTATCCTGCATAGTTTTAGATTGCATACTACCTACATCAGCACTCAGTGCATATAGCAGATGATTCCATACAAAGCAAGAATATTTCAAATTTAATCCACTGCCCGTCCAAAACTAGTTATTTACTGGACAATAAACAGTGGGTACTGATGATTAATATTTCAGGGTAAAAGGAGAACAATTGTTAAAGATTTCTACCTTGTTATTTTGTGTGTGCATGAGATGGAGTTGGAGTGAAGTAATGGTCTCCGTTACGTGACAGTGACAGTGGTGGAATATTCTGCTGAGACTCAAGACTCAATTATTGATGACGCATCAGGGCACAATATTGTCTAAAAGCCTTGAGAAATAGAAGGAAGAGAATTATATGGGGGTGGGGACAAAAATCATGTTTGCAGACCGCTACAGGAAAACAAAAGTTCAGAAAAATTCTGTACTTGAGCAGTTAACAAAATATTGGTTCCCCTTTAATGATGTAGATTCTGGCATTTCTGCTCTATACACAGGAAGACGTTGTGGCTTTTTAGTCTTTCATTTCCTCTTGTTTCATCTCTGTTCGTTGACATGCATCATTAGTTGCCTTACTTCAACCTGCACTGTTTTTTTATAATACAGCTTGAGGATTGGTTTTGGTTTTAAAATAGAAGCCAATGTGAGAAAGATTGCTAATGGTTATTGTGAACTACTGTACAGTGTGTGGAAACTGATATTTCTGTCAGTACAAATGTGTTAGAAAAGCTCATGACAAAAAAGTAGTATAATATTGAGAAATTATTATTTTCAGAGAAAATTTAAGGATTATATAATTCTCTGATGTAATTATGTTGATTATCGAATATGGTTCTTATGCCCATTTCCTTTAATCTTTTTAAATTTTAACTGCAGTATAGCAATCTACTTTAATAAAATTATCATCTTTGCCTATTATTATTGTGGATGAAGCATTGCATCATAATGACTATCTGAAAGTACATGGTTCTCATTATATTGAAAATTTTCTTGGCACGATATATGCACATTTCATAATGCCACTGTTAAAGAAATTTCTGCTTATTTTTCTTCAATCAGCTACACACAGAAGTTGAATCTCAGAAATGTAATATTCAAATTAATTTGAATTCACAATTGACATATTTTCACTTTGTTCATGCCACGACTAATCAAGAGCAATTGAGAACAGTTTTTAATATGACCCCTGACTATGCAGGTGACAGCAATTTTCATGATAAGAAATTGATGTGAAACAAGGGAAATATCTTTGTGTGTATGATACTTTGTTCTGACACCCAATGCACAGTAAAAGCAGGCCTGTATGTTTTAATAGATCAAAAGAGTTACTGAATGTTGATTGTGCACTTGTTGCTTTTGTCCTTCCTGTAGAGATTGCAGATTTGGAAGGTGCTATCAGAGTAGCCTGGGTAAGAAACTGTAAAATATGTTGTACACAGTACACACTGCAGTGACTGTGCTAGTGATGGAGGGAATGAATGTTTCAAGTGGTTGTTAGGGTGCCACTTAAGCAGGCTGCTTTGTCCTGGATAATTTCAAGCAGCTTGAGAGTTGCTGAGCTGAGATTAAGATGAAAACGTTCCATCACGCTCTGATTTGGACCTTGTAGGTGGTGGAAAGGTCCTAGGGTGTCAGGAAATGAGCCACTTCCCACAAGGTACCCAGCCTCTGATCTTCTATCCACAATATTTATGTGGCTGGTCCAGTTGGTCAATGGTGATCACCAGGATATTGAAGATGGAGGACTCGGTGATGGTAATCCCATTGAAGTTAAGGGACAGTGCTTTTGGAATTGGAGATGGCCATTGCCTGAACTTTTGTCACACAAATGTTCTTGCCATTTATCTTCCATGCTTGAGTGTATCTGGGTCTTGCTGTACACCGGCATGGACTGCTTCATTTACTGAGGGTTTGTGAGTGGAATTGACTGTTGGGCAACATCATCTAACACCCCCAATTCTGGCCTCATCAAGGAAAAAAGCTCATTGATGAAGCAGCTGAAGATGTTGGGCTTGGAACACTATCTTAAGGAACTCCTCCAGTGAAGTCCTGGAGCTGGGATGATAGACCTCTGACAATCACAAGCATCTTCCTTTGTACAAGGTATGACTCCAACTACTGCAATGTTTTCCCTTCAATGCTTATTGACTTCAGTTTTACCCCAGGGTGCCTTGATTATAAGGGCTGTTACTCTCCCCTCACCTCTGGAATTCAGCTCTTTGATCCATCTTTGGAGTGTTTTTCCTTTATTGTCCATTGACTTCAGTTTCACTATGTACTGTTGTACATTGGACTGATGGAGTACTTGCACTAAGACCGATAACTTAGTATATTGATCAAAAACATCAATATGAAACACTCAAAGCTGGGATAATTTCTTGGCCTCTTAATTTTGCAGGACTTGATACTCAAAGCTATGCAGTCACCAGTGTGCTACTCAAACAGACTATATGGATCTTTAAGGAGTATAAAATATATTTTGTTTAAGGAGAGAATTATTAAGATCTGGGTACACGGGACTTCAGCAAGATGAATATAATATGTAAATATTTGTATATTAAAACCAGAATATCAATCAAAAAATCAAGGGAGTAAATAAAAGAATAGAAATTTATATTAGGAAAAAAGTCATTTAAAACAGAAATGGGGTAAAATAAATAAAATCTTTAATTGAAAGAAAATAAACATTTGGGGTCACTTAGCAAGTAGGATAAAAGTGTAAAAACATAAGGAGGGATTAAAGTGGTTGAATACTCAAAGATGGATGAAGAACTGGAGCAATGAACTCTTATGAGCTCTTTTACAGTCTTGCATCTCGACTACTATAGTTCAAATAACATTAGTAATTGCTACCTATCCAAGTACATAAACATTTTCACTTACAATGACTTTTTTTGTTCACAATATAGTTCAATAGGTTTAAAAGTCACTGCAATTTAAAATATTTTTAAATGATGTCACTTCTCCAATTCCTAAAAGAGATTATTTCAGATCTTGTCTCCCTTCTTTCCTAAACCAGTTCTGAAAATAATCTCAGCCTCGTTGGTCTATTGGATCCCAGGAGTTGGAAAGGCTTCGACTTCACTTGATACTAACGTTTATATGTTCTCTTGAAATATTGAGTTCCTGTTCAGTTTAGGCACTGGATCTGGAAGTGTGCACTGTTCTATTAAGTAGATAATTGGCAAAATAACTAACAATGTGAGACAAGAACAGATTCCCATCCAATATGCAGAGCCAAGTTTTGTGAAGTCATTCTTGATTTGCTCCTTATGGCGACTGGTGTATGAGCACCATGGGATAAAATATAATAAAGCTGAAAATAAAATAAAGGAAAGGTTTTTGTGATTAGTCAAGCAATTATTATGTTACATGATGATTGTAAACTATGACAACTGAAAAATGCCTCATGAAAAACTGTTGCACCATGAAAATTATCCCTCCTATTATTGATGTGATAGTGTTTTTCCAGGCATCTTTTAATCTCCACTTAGATCTGTCAGTTGATCCACTGATATTCTTTCAAAATAATGAAATAGTTGACAAGGGTTAGTCAGTAAGCAAAATACAAAGCCTAAATATAAAATACAAATTTCAGTAAGTTCTTGGTACCAAATTTAATCATGACATTAGCTATTCACTGCATGCAGTCACCTATAAATTTAATTGAATTCTCCAGTAGTCAGTACAAAAAGCTGAGTTTAATAATACTTTGAGCTTTATGAACATATCACAATGAATCTGTTTTATTTCAGTGTGTTAATGGTTCACACACAACAGGAATATAACATGTTTGATCAAAGGATCGCTGTGCAGAGAAAACTGAGGAGGAATCGAATTACCACCTTGACAGAAAAACTGGTAAGATTCTTTGACTTAACTGATAACTGTTGACTTGTGCTACAATTCAAGTATGGACTACATCAGGCACACTGTATGATAATCTAATACAAATACCATTATCCATCCTGTGCAAATTAATGCAAGTTAAACAGAGAATTTCATTTATTTTCTGTATGTTTGTAAAATCTTCCAAAAGATTTTCATGAAGGTTAATAACACAAAGATTCTGTATTATTGTCATCATGCATTGCAACATCATGGATTTTGTCCACTGTCTACAATATTCGAGAAGTTCTTAGAAAATTCCATCTCTGCATCAGTTTTCTCCTTTTTTCTTCCAGCTCCATGCCTATCTACGCTAATCCTATTTGCCCACATTAAGCCTGTATCCTTCTCCTTCTTTCCTCTCCAAGTGCCTTTTAAATGCCGTAATTGTATCTGCTTCCACTATCACCTCTGGCAGCTCATTCCAGATATTCACCACCTTCTCTTTGGAAAAACCTACCCCTCAGATCTCCTTTAAATTTCTCCCCTCACCTTAAAACTGTGTCATCCAGTTCTAGACTCTCCTGCCCTGGGAAAAAGATTCTGACTATTTACCCTACCTATGCTGCTCATAAATTTTATAAACCTTATAGAGGTTAGGGTAGGGTAAATACCCCTCAGCCTCCTACATTTCAGTGAGAATAAACCCAGCATGTCCAAACTCTCCTTTTAACTGCAGTCCTCCATTCCAGGCAATATCCTGGTGAATCTCTTCTGCACTCTGTAAATACTACTACACCCTTCCTATGGTGTGGTGACCAGACTAAACACAATATTTTAAGTGCAGTCTAACTAGTGTTTTGTACAAGTGCAACATGATGTCCCAACTCTTATGTTCAACACCTTAGCCTATAAAGGCAACCATACCAAATGCCTATTTCACCATCCTGTCCACCTAGGTCACCACTTTCAGTGGGTTATAGAATTGCACCCCAAGCTCTTCCATACATCAATGCTCCTAAGGTCCCTGCCATTTACTTAATATGTCCTACCAAAATTTGACTTCCACCAACCTGCAAGTTTTTAGTGCTTTGAGAGGCCCCTCAGATGAGGGACATCGCATCTGATGTTCACATTCCCTTTAAGCAGTAAACTTCAGATAATGATCAGGAATGATAACCTTTGTCTGATTTTTGCTTTTGGGGTTAAAGTCAGAACCTTGTTCATATACATGGCTCAGTTACTTGCTGCTTTATAAAAATGAATCATCAATCATGATATTCTTACCAGTTGGCATCAGTATTATAAGTAGCAGTTTTCCAGGGTGCCGTAAACGTCCAGGATTCATCTTGGACTCACTGTAAGTGTCTGGATCCCAGCAAAAGCTAAACAGCAAACAGAGACAGATGGCTGTGCCTGCCATCATACTCGCTATCACTCCTAACACACGCTCTGTTTCTACAGCTGAAAAGGAAACCAAGGATTAACTAAGCAAAAAGTACACACAGCTCTTCATATTCCTCTGACTGAGAGTTCCATATTGTTTGTCCTTCACATATTTTTCTGTGGAAAAACAATATTATCATACTGGACCAGACAGATTCTTCAATGCTTTACCATACAAACACTAATTAGGAGAGAGATGCCTTTAGAGTTTGTGCAAATACCACAATATTTGATAACTGTGCCACCCCCTTGGAAAGGCAATGGAATACTTCTTCCCAACTCACCTTGACCAGCCAGCCTGAGTGATTAGTACTTTGGATGTAGATTGATTGCTAACCACTGTGAGTAGAAAACAGAAGATCTGAATTGGCAGTTAAAATGTTTTCCAAATATTTACTCCAAATATTCCAATGTGAAATATTGTGATTGCCATGTAATTTATTTAACATCTCTCTTGCAATTTTACTTAACATAGATTCTTATTCCAGAAACTGCTCATTAAAGTATCTATTAACAGCACTGTGGGTGGAGTGGAGAAGTCTGCAGAGCACGAACTAACAAAGCTAAAGCAGGAAATCAGTACGATTAGACTTCAGCTTCAAAAAGTATCACAGCTGAATGCCTCTGTTTCCTCTTTACCTCCATCCCGCCTTCAGCAGACTTTGCATATTTGATGGCATTAACCTTCTTCTCAACCCATCATTGTGTCTCCTTGCATGAATCACAGTGAAGAGCATCTTTCCTCATTATTTTCTTGTATCACCCTCCACCCAAATCCCCTTTTCTCATTTCCAACCCACTTTCTTCTGTGCCAGTCTTGGAAATACTCTTCCCCAAGTCACCTACAACACCACTTTCAAACTTGTAACTGAATGTTTCCTCCCCACCCTCATTCCAGCCTTCAGCAGAGACTTATTAATTGTGGCAGCGTGAAAAAAATCAATCAGCCTTCATTTCTAGGTGGGGAAGTAGAAGACAGCTTAAATGACACAAAACATTTTCCAAGTTCATTAAATTAGCAAATGTTGGAAACATTCAATAGGTCAGGCGGATCTGTGGAAAAGAAACATTTTACTTCTCAGATGGAAGATCTGAAGTGGGAAAATGAGAACAGAAGTAAGAAAAACCTTTCCCAATTCTGACAAATGGCCTTCGACCTGAAACGTCAACTGTCACCTGTTGGCCTGAAGAAATTAAGAATCCGCAAAGCTTGGTCAACTACCCCCCTCCCCAGAGGCAGCCCGGCCTGCTGAGTGTTTCCTGCATTTTCTGCTTTTATGTCAGATTTCCAGCATTCGCCTGACGTCCTCTGTAATCTCTGTAACTTGTTTATTTGTCTCTGCACATGGCTCACTGTATTCAGTCCATTGCTCCGGCCCGGGGACGTGCAGGATTTCATTTGCTGGGTTTCCAGCTGCGGGTTTGGGATTGCGCGGGCAGGCGGCAAGCGCCGGGCGTGCGAGCGATGGCGATCAGGGAGCCCGGCAGCAGGAGCAGGTTTGACGATCTGGCCGATTGCGGTACGTTCCTGATTTTGCAGAGTTTGCAGTTGTCGTACCACAACTGAAGCAGGGCCACAGTGTTAGCCAGCACATTGACGCCGCGGCGGTCTGAGCGGAGCGCGGGGAGTGGAGGAGTGACATCGGCCATCACCCAGGGGTTCCTCAAGGCGCCGTCGACATCATCAATTTTCTGCTCATCGTGGCGACAGCTTGGTTCAGACGAGTGAGCATTAAGGACGGGGGACGGTGGTGACAACTGATGCCCTGCCCTCTCTTTCTGGAGAGGGAGGGGAAGGAAATTACCGAGATTTAGCCCTTAGTTCCGGAGACGGAAAGAGAGAGCGATGGGTCTGGCAGCAAAGCTCCTTCGAGCAGCAAGCAGAGTCTCAACGGGCCGAATGGCCTCCGGTGCTGTATGTAACCATGTGCTCCCACCCACTGGAGAGACCAGAGGCACAAGGTGCAGCCTCTGATGAAAGCCCTTACCTCGGCTGAGCTGGGTCGCCGGCTGTGTGATGTCCGCCGTGTGCCACAGCCCTTTCCCCTCGAACCACTCGGGGCTGCAAACCGAGTAGATCAGAGCGACGGAACCGATGATTCCCGAGATGTTTTGCAGCAACCTGCACGTCAGCTCATTGCTCCGCATCTTTCTCCGCGCGGCAGCAGTGTCCGCGCCAAAAGGAGCGGCTGCGCACGAAGTGATGCCCTTCTCTCGCGTGTCCTTTCATTTGCTGCTCCGCTCTGTGACCGGGGGCAGTCCGTGGATGCCGAGGAGCGACTGGAAAGCCCCAGACGTTCCGCGGTGGCTGGGGATCCCCGGGCCGGAAGTTCAGCGACTGCCCGGAGAGAGACACAGCGGGACTCGGGTTCTGGGGCAAATCTTCAAACGGTGCAAATGAGGCGGAGATTCACATCAGACTGCAGGAGGGCAGGGTCGAAGATGTTAATCAACCAGTTAAACGTCTACAAGAGACGCGCACATGAACACACATTCACACTGTTGGCTTACAGTCGGACGGATTTAACAGGACTTTATTTCACAGTGTTATTTCTGGATCAGGTTTTTCTATTAGCAGGAAATCAGCTGGACTCTTCTGTCGGGGAAAAACTTGTTTCTGGGAAATGGCTTGTTGGTTATTAATCAAGCATCCACAACCAAGGCAGCTGTTGTCACTCGGCAGTTATCTGACGTGAGGCAGCAGTTTAACCTTAAGTAAAATCTAACCGCACTTTAATCCGTGTCCTTTTAAAAAGACCACGTGGCTAGGGATTTCCTGCTCCAGACACGCGATCAGCGTGTGAAGAGGCGGCAGAGTTTGCAACATTTTGGGGTTGGCAGCTCGCTGCGGCCCGTCTTTCCTTCCTTACCCTCCCACCCGTCCTCCACTGAAGCCCTGGAGTCAGGAGGGGAGTTAGAGGAGAATTTGTTGCTGGTTCCCTCGTTGCTTGTGTGCAGCTGAGGGAGTGCTTGGGGTAGGCCCGATAGGGGTGGCCTGCCTCCCTACAGCGTCTAGACTGGTGGCCACTGTTTGCGGATGGTGGCGGTGGAGGCAGGTGCTACGCCCCCAGCTTAGCTGCAGATGTGTCACATTTTGGATTGCCCGCTGTATGTACACCATGTAGCCACGACTTCCTTAAATTGCAAGCAGGATGGTGGATGGGTAATTGACCGCTTTCCATCCACCTTAAGTGTCACTTTGACCTGACCTTTGTTGTCCAGCTCGCAAAGAGGTCAATAATTTTAATTCATTTTCCCAGTACCTCAATATACGTGAGGGAAAGTCAAAGCATCTGCAACAGACTGTGAGGGTTGTACTGTCATAACCGGACCTCTTCATCTGGGGAGAGTGTGCCAAGCACCTACCTTTGGAACCAGCATGTGATGTTTCCCTTCCCTTTTCTCTGAAGCTTACAGCAGCTCCAAGTGCCCTTCAGCCTTTGTGGAGATCATCTCAAAATATTAATTGCCCGGGAAATCCTGTAGGCAAAACATGTCTGTGGCTCTGAATCCTCAAGACTTGAGAAGTATTTTACAAATGAAAAACATGGCACCTATCTGATGGTATCACCAACATGTAGGCTGCTTGCCTCAATTCACTGCTGTGGCTACTTTGAAGGACTAAGTTACTCTTGCTGGTATAGAGTGTTATACTCGAGCCCAATCATTGAGATCCACCTTTGGGACAACAGTTAACACCAATCTAAATGCAAGAAAACTTGCACAGGACACAGAACTCTCAACATCTACCCTCAGGTCAAAACATGACATTTCTCAACAAGAAGCAGACCGCTTGGTGTTTGTCAAAATGAGAAGTGTGATTAAATGCAATGTTTTTGCAGTTTAATTTCTTTCAGCTCTGGGTTTCATCCTTGACTTCCTGTTGCAGAGAAAGTGCATCCACTCCACCTCTTCTCAGGGTGATGAAGGTTGGTGAAGTAGAAGGCATTATCTTCCTTGGAAGCATATTAATACAGCAGACCACAACCATGTCTAGCATTCTGTCGTTTAGGAGATTGATGCTGTTTGGGGGCCAGAAGCTTGATGTCAATTAGTATATGAATAGCCAGCAGAGGTGAGTATTGCAGCATTAATGATTGCTAGCAGCTAATTAGCAAAGGAAGTATTGGGTGCTCAAAATATGCACATAAAGTATGCGGCCAAGCAGCACCAACGTGAATAGACAATGTGTAACGTGGGTTTGGTGTTCTTGTTTCGGTGAGGATGAATTGCTCAGCCTTAATGTTCAGCATTTTATCTGGCTGACTCCTGACTCTAATACTCTGCAAGAAATGCTGTAACTTTGGCAGCTGAAGAAGCATTCCATTTTGTTGAGCTACTTTGATATTCAGCTGAACGATGAAAGCAGTAGTCAAGGCAGTGATCGGTGAATGCAGAGAAACATTAAGTAAGATTACATGCTGACAAGCACGCTGAATCTATAAATTATGATCATGTCTAAATTCACCAGTGACACCAATGTTGTTAGCAGAATCTCAGATGGCGATGAGGAGGTGTACAGGAGGGAGATAGATCGGCTGGTTGAGTGGTTTTGCAACAACAACCTCACACACATCAGCAAGACCAAGGAACTGATTGTGGACTTCAGGAAGGGGAAATTGGGAGAACACACACCAGTCCTCATTGAG
>JARFYF010000022.1:23876685-23889152 GCA_030265395.1 Rhina ancylostomus | reverse complement strand
GCATCCTAGTAAACGTCCTCTGCGCCTTCTCTAAAGCCTCAACATCCTTCCTATAGTGAGGTGACCAGAATTGTATGCAATACTCTAAATATAGCCTAACCAGAGTTCTATAGAGATGCATCATAACTTCTTGACTCCTGTACTCAGTACTTCAATTAATGAAAGCAAGCATTCCACAAGCCTTCTTAACCAGCCTATCCACCTGTGTAGCCACTTTCAATGAGCCATGGACTTGCTCTTTGCTCTTCAACACTGTTAAGGGTCTTCCCCTTTAGAGTGTACTGCCTCTTGACATTAGTCCACCAAGGTGCAACACCTCACATTTATCTGAGTTAAACTCCATCTGCCATTTCTCTCCCCACATCTGCAAATGATCTACATCATGCTGTATCTGTTGCCAGTCTTTGACACTATTCACAACTCCACCAATCTTGGTGTTGTCTACAAATTTACTAACCCACCCATCAACGTACTCATCCAGGTCATTTATGTACGTCACAAACAGCAGAGGTCCCAGCACAGATCTCTGCAGAACACCACTACTCTCAGGCCTCCAGCCTGAATAAGCCCCTTCAACCACCACCCTCTGTCTTCTGTGGGCAAGTCAGTTCCAGATCCGCATAGCCAATTCTCCACTGACCCCATGTATTCAAACTTTCTTGATTAACCTATTATGCGGGACCTTGTCAAATGCCTTTCTGAAGTCCATATAGGAATGTTGCATGTGACCTCATTATTTCTTGGTAAAGGAAAAGAAAATTGTCAGGGTTCCCACTTCAGGATGGAAGTTGGGAAAATGTGGATTTTGAGTTTGGGCAATAAGAGACTTCTGTGATTTCCCCCTCATCCAAACATTGTACTAATTGTCAAGTATCACACGTAAATAGTCGGCTGATTTGGCTTTGAGGGCATTGACCAATGCTCATGGAGTTACCCCTCACTTCCTCGTTAACCTGGGAAGCATTGGAATTGGTGAGGCAAAAAACTGAGAAGAAATTCACAGAAATATTACCTTATCCTTTGGCCATGGTGTTGTTTAAAAGCATGGAGGATGTTTGGCTGTAAAATTATGAGAGAAACATATCACTTATATGGATGCCCTTTGCTCAGCCCAGTGCTGCACCCCTCCCATATACAGTTAAACACCACTGTTAGGGCTTGAGCCTGTTCAGTCTCAGAAGGGATGTATGAGGTGTGGGCATCCAGTGCAGACCATTGTGCTCATCTTAGAAGAGGTCAGAGTGGTTTTCTGTACTGCACACTAGGGCTGTCCCTTAGAGGGTCAATGTCATTCTCCCTGGCCTTTCTGAAGTGTGGATTTCAGGAGGTAAGATCTTTATTTCAGTTTGTTTGTCGTATTTCAGTGTTGCTGCTACTTACTTTATACACCTGATGTGGACACTGAAGCAAATCTACCCAATTGGGTACTTCCTAGGCAGCAGCTTTCACTGACTACTTCTGTATCATCTGTTGCATTGTCCTCAACAATGATGGATGTGTCACACTCACCAACCAATAGTTTCCAACCCAAGCACAGCCTCAAGTGAGCATGCATGAGGGACTTATGAGGTAGGCCAGCACAACAGGGCTAGTCATTTATAAAGGAGAGGGAGTATGCTACACTTGCAAGTAACATTCATGCCACAAAACTGCCAGACAATGACCATCTCCAACAAGAGAGAATCTAACCATTTATTGTCGACATTCAGTGGCATAATCTTCACTGAGTTCCCTACCATCAATATTCAGCAGTCACCATTAAGCAGAAACTCAATTGGACCAACCAGTTGAATACTGTGACTAAAAATACAAGTCAGAGGCTGAGTATCCTGTGGCAAGTAACTCAGCTCCTGACTCCTCAAAGGCTTTCTACAATCTACAAAGCACAAGTTAGGAGCACAATGGAAAATCTCTGCTTGCCCGGATGTGTAGAGCTCCAACAACTGTCAGGAAAATTAACACTACCCAGAATAAACCAATGCATTTGACTTGTACCACACCCACCAACCTAGACATTCATTCCCTCCACTGCCAGCACAGTACGTATCACAGCTGCAGTATCTACAAGATGCACTGCACTTACTTGCCCAAGATACTCCAACAGCTTCTCCCAAATCTGCAATCTGTACCACCAAAGAAGACATGGCCTTCAGATGCAGGGAAAGACACGATCCGCGGGTTTTTCTCAGAGGCATACACCATCTTAATTTGGAAATATATTGCCAGTCCTTCATTGTTTATGGGTCTAATTCCCCACCAGAAACATTGTAGCAGTTCCTGAGGGTGGTCACCACCACTTATAAAGGGCAATTAGGGATGACCCGTAAACACTGGTCCTGCTAGCAATGCCTGTATTGCAAAAAAAATAAAAAACAAGCCAATCCTGACTGCCAGCAATAATTTCTACTGCTACTGCATTTTGTGGGGTCCACCTCAGTCTTCTGTGACCTGAACCTACAATATCTGTTTCCTTTCCAAACTCCGCTGTGTCCTGTGTCAGAGTGAGCAGGGGAAGATCTTGGAGCTTGTTACCATGTAGTCAGTTATACTGTGCACCAATATCTTTTGTCATGTGAGCTTTGTTGCCCTTAAAGAATAAACATTGACCTGTTGCACTCCATATGTTAAACATGCCTTTCCAGGCACCAAAAACTTCTGGACCAAAATTTTTAAAATTTTATTTATTGTTGAACATTTTCACATTTCAGTCAGCAGATTGATGAACTATGGTGTTTTCCCAATGCTGTGCTCACCTCCTATCCACATTTTCATTAGAGATCAATGAAAAGTAGCCAATTTAGAAACGTTGACTGTTATTTCCCTCTTCCTAGTCCCTGGCTCCCAGTTTTAGCTCTCTTCTGTTTTAGCTGGGATTAGCTTAGTCAGGATAGAATGGCCAAAACTAAAACTGATATTTGTGATTTAAATAATTCAGTTAAACAGCACCTTTAGCAACTGCCATTGACATAATTTGCATTTACCTTTGTGATATTGCTGTTAAGATTTGTAACTCAAATTTAAGCTTTTATTTGTCAAATAACATCTTATTCACAAGAGCAGGAAATAGTGGTGCAACATTTCATATGACATTTAAAGGATCCTAAATATCACAGAAACTCCAAGGCAAAATGGAGGAAGGAACTTAAACCAACACTATCACTTAGAGGAAAGGTAGGAGACAAATTAATGGGACTAAAGGTTGACAAGTTCTATGGACTGGATGGCTTGTATCCTAGGGTCTGAACTGAAGTGGCTTCAGAGATAGTAGATGCATTTTTGTGATCTTCCAAAGTTCCAGATTCTGGAAAGGTCCTGAAGGATTGCAAAATAACAAATATAACACCCTATTCAAGAAGGGCAAGAGACCAAATGCGGGAAATATAGACACATTAGCTGGACTAATGTCACTGGGAGAATGTTGGAATCCATTACTAAGGAAGTAGTAGGACACTTCAAAAATCATAATACAATCATGCAATGTCAACATGGTTTTGTTCATTAGAGTTCAAAGGAACGAAAGGTGATTTTAAGTTATTTAGGAGGCTTGTCAGGGTAGATGCTGAGAGGATGTTTCCTCGTGGGGAATCTGGAAGAAGGACATGTCACTTCAGAATAAGGGGTTGGCAGTTAGAATGAAGGTAAGAATGACTTTCATTTCTGATTGAATGATGAATCTTTGAAATTCTCCACTGCACTCTGCTGTGAAGCCTGAGTCCTTGAACATATTCAAGGGCAAGAAGGCCAAGCTTTTTTCCTTTGAAGCCCAGTTCAATTTATGACTCAGGTTGCTACAGTTTTAAGTACATTGGTAATTGGTTTATTGTTGTTAAGTGTAGCAAGTTACAATGAAAAGCTTTAGTTTGCATGCCATCCAGACTGATCATCGAGATAGTACAAAAGGAAAACAAAGAATCCAGATTATAGTGTTACAGTTGCAGGGAAAGTGCAGTGCAGGTAGACAAATAAAGTGCAAAGGCCATGACAAGGTAGATTGAGAGATCAAGACTCCATCTTTATCACATAAGAGCTCCATTCAAGAGTCTTATAGCAGTGGAATAGAAGCTGACTTGAGCCTGGTTGTAAGTGTTCTCAACATTTTGTATCTTGTCCCCGATGGGAGGGGGCGAGAAGAGAGAACGACCAGGGTGAAAGGGGTCCTTGATTATGATGGTTGCCTTCCCAAGGCAGCAGGAAGTGTAGGCAGAGTCAATGGAGAAGAGGCTGGTTTTCGTCATAGACTAGGTGGCATTCATAACTCTTTGCAATTTGTTGCAGTCTTAGGTAGAGCAATTGCCACACCAGATTGTGATGCATCTGGATAGGATGCTTTCTATGGTGCATCTGTGAAAATTGGTGAGGGTCAAAGGGGACATGTCAAACTTCCTTAGCCTTCTGAGCAAGTAGAGACACTGGTGTGCTTTCTTGGCCATAACATCGTGGCTGGACCAGGACAAATTATTTTTATACTTATACAAAATATGAAATAAATGATTTATGGTCCAGTTTATGTTAATGCAGGACACTACCACAAAATGGGGAACCAGTATTTCCAGTAGCGTTTGCATGCAGGGCAAGCCTATTTTAATATATGGATCTCAATTACATGCTTTTTGCCAGCTTCCCAATCAAAATGCTCAGAGTTGACAAAGTGGCTCACTGACTATAAAACAAAACACAAGGCAGCAGCTCATCACTGCAGTTCCTTGGCAATGATTCCTTGTACAAGGCAACTGCTCTGCCTTGAGGAGGGCATTTCTTGACAGGGAAGAAGAATGAGGGAAATCCAATTGCAGGAGACTTTCAATGCCTGGAACAAAATGAAAAATTCACCTTCCTGGGCCTCTATTTGACCCTGGTTGCTATTTCTTGCAGTTTCAGTGTGGAGGGAAATCATAATAGTTCCTTCTTCTCTAAGGTCTGAGGTTAAAATATCAGATTATTACCCAATGGCATTGTTGAATTCTGTTCTACATACTTTAGGAGGAACTGTCATCTTCTATGATGTCCTTGGCCAGATCAGGGTGGCAAAGGTGTAGATAGATCCATTTAACCTGTCCTTTACTGGTTCTCCCACATCTTTATTGAGAGTCAAAATCAGTTAGGTCAGTTACTTAAGCAATATTTCAGGCCATGGTGGTTTGAGATTTCATACGATTTACCAAGAGACCTGAATGCTCTTGTAATGAGATTCCCCTTTGGTGTAGGTTTACTTCCGTATAGATTTAATTGTAAGTAGACTGCATCTGATTTGTAATTAAAGTAAATATTACAAAGGCAGCTTTATACTGTATATATATTCAGCCCAACAAATTCTAGTTTGTAAAGAATTTCCAGCAGATCTTGCTCTTTCCTGTATCTATCCTTCCTATTAAGGAAATTGCTTCCTTAATAGAAGGCCTCCATGAAGAGACAAATCTGTGCTGGAGAAATCTACAGCCCAAAACTAGTACAATCCCGGCCAGAGGAAAGATCAATTGTGATTAGTACTGAGATATGGGTGGAAAATGGAAAGGGAATTAATGTATCTCAAAGTCTGCATTTATACATAGCCTCTGGGGCATTGAAACAAATAACACTTCAAACTGATTTGGTCTTACCTGTATTTTTGGTCCTGAAATGTGGCAGCTGTAAATTGACGCTGGTGATAACACCCACTATGTTTAGATCTGTGGGTGAGGGGAAAGCAACAATAATTGTAAGACTTGGGTTTTAAATTAGTAATGTGATTGTGCACTACTGTGCTAGAGGTATCACCACTAAAAGTTTTCTGATGTATGGGCATAGAAAACTATTCTACAACTATATACATGAGTAATTATTTTGCACCAGATGGTTGCCTAAACTGACATTGAACTGCTGCATTGCTATGAATAGCATGACTTCCTGCTACTGCTTGCAGAAGTAAATGGTGCCAGCAGACATCTTCTGCCATTTTATAATTGTTTTAGCAAACTACTGGGAAGCTCACTAACGTTTTGTGTGGTTTTGATCAGTTTGGTGTCCTACATGTGGAAATCTAAGGCCACATTAAGAAACAATGAACTTTGTGTATTTATCTGAAATATAACTAGTTACTGAAAACAAACTAGAGTAGGGCAGCAGTAAATGTTTGGAGATCCTAAGTGTGCATGGAAATACAGCTTCAGTTTAATCAACTGAAAACAAAACATTTTACCAGCAAAGGACACACACAAATTGCTATAGATGGTTTAAAAGTCATTTTTTCAGTACACAAAAGAAATTAATACAGCACTGAGATACTATTTTCTTTCAATAAATGGGATTTATCAGCACATTATTTTATTTTAATTTTCCTTTATCATAAACTCCCCTAATTGTCTGCATTTTTAACTTCTCAATACAAAATTACCATCTGGGCTGATGAGAGCCTGTGATTGAAACCAAACTGGTCATGTAGCAAAAGATGACTTTTGTTTTTAGTTGTGGCTCTGCATCCAGATAGGACTTCCTCCCACCCACTCACCCCACTGAAGAGCGTTCTGAATAGCCAGCAGCAGCGTCAGTGAAGTAAGTGACTGAAATGAAACAGCAAACCATCATAGGAATATAGATTTATCAATCAGCATTCAGAAATTTGAGAAAGATAATTAGAATGAGAAATTTTATTTAATCTTTGATAATTGTGATGAAATAAGAACATCATAACTATTCAATGACTTTTTTGAAGGTGGTGACTTCTGTAATATAGAGCACATTGGCAGCTAGTTTAATGCAGTAAGATCCCAGAAAGATCACAGTGGTCCTGGTTATGATTTGGTTAGCGAATGCAGAAAGAATGGAAACACTATAAAAATTAGCTGATTTTCTTCAAATAGTGGCAAGACATCTTCCACATCTTAAAAGAATCTGTTTAATATCTCATCAGAAAGATGAAATATGACTTTGAAAAACTCCAACTCTGTCCGCCCTGTGCTTTATATTAATGACATCTGTCCCTGCACCAAATTGCTCTTCATGTGATTCTCCGATAGTGGGTGCAGCCAGTGAGATTTGGTCATAACACTCATAAAGGCTCGACAAAGAGGAATGAGATGTTGTAAGATAATTATTATGAGAATTGAACATGAGACTCTTGAGTCTTACAACTGAGTCCAAGCCTGGCAGAGACAAATGTTACTGCACTTCTGGTCTTTTACCAAAATGCAAGACATATTCAAAGCGATAATTCACTTCACTGAATCCAAAGCTAATTCATAGCTCCATTTATTGTATGTTTAATAAGTTGGATCCAAAATATCCAATCAAAAGCTCAGAAAACATGAATACAATTTCATGCTGGTAGATCCTATAATGGACCCTTGCAAGCAGCACAAGGGTAGTTTATTCTGCAGAATTGCAAGTAATGCAAGATTTCTATCGTTACAAAGAAATTGCCCTGATCTTTCCAAGTTTGCCTTGGGGGTGTTTTTTATTAAATTTTTAATTGGTTGAAACAAAAGAAAAATTCATGCTCTTAAAACCTTGATTCTTTTACCTTTTTCCACTTAAGCAATCTCCCTCCCAAACATGGAATCCATTCTCCCCTAGCTCTGTGTAAGTAGCTGACACCGTGCATGTAACTGTGTGTTATCTCTTTTTCCTGTTAACTGAAGCATGCCAATCAGTATAATGGGCAATAGCTACAATAAAATGCTGCCCAAGTGTTTAAGAATTAATCTCTTTGGAAAATGTGGAATGTTCCAGCTGGAACTGCTTACTGTGCTTACTTCCTTTATGTTCAGTTACTGTTGCATGTTAGGTTCTGATAGGTTACTGAAATCCAGCTGCCTTCCTGTGGTAGGTTAGATATGCCATGAGGGACAGTAACCACAAAGCTGCTTTGGTGGAAAGGACATAAAACAGCATCAGCTGTCAGTCCCATGGAAGAATTAATTGTGATTTGCCTCTCTCATATTAAAGCAACGGTTTCTTTCTCTGTACCAGGTTACATTAAAACCATTGATTTAATATCTGACTGTCTTCAAATCCATATGTTCACCATGTCACAAATTCTTTTCCATTTTGATTAACAGTGTACATACAAGTTTTTTTCATAAATGGTATAGAAAACAGATACTGGTATCTGTGTAGCTTGCAGGGTTAAGTCAATTCATTTGTGATCTCTCATCATTGTGAGGAGATCTTTAGCTATGCCTGGATTCAAATGAGGTGAAAAGTTACATCATTTAGCTCTGAGGCACATGTTTACCTCTTTGATTGCACAATCAGATGCTTTGGGGCGGTGGTGGAGGCAGGTGCATTGGTCAAATTCAAGAGGTTGCTAGATAAACATATGGAGGAACTTAAAATAGAGGGATATGTGGGGGGGAAGGGTTAGATAGTTTTGGGTGAGGTTTAAAGGTCGGCATAACATTATGGGCCAAAGAGCCTGTATTGTGCTGTACTTTCTATGATATGATTCATATTATTCACTCCTATGATATCCTTTCAGTTACAATGTTGAAAACCTGTAGGACAAGTAAAAGATAAAATTCTTCGAGAAACCTTTTTCCTCATTAATTTGTAAGCAGAGACAGTAGTATTTTGAGGACTCCATCAAGGACACATAGGTTAGTTCATGGCTTGCATTCCATTATAAAATGAAAGTAATTTCAAGACCTAATACATGGTATAAACTCATGGCTTACTGGGCAGCAGTGATAGCTGCTCTCTAACATGCTTCTGAGACCTAATTTACCTTCAGCAGGATGTGGAAGTTTACCGCCAATGCTGACTCCACAGAATCCTCCAAATTCACTGGAACGATAAGCAAACCAATGTCAGTATTGTCTCTCAGGCCAACATCCCCGACATTGACACCCAGTCAGCTCTGTTGAGCAGGCCACATGCTTTGCATCCCCAACAACAGATTCCCAAAGCAGGCACTCCATTTGGAGTTCTGTCACAGGAAGAGATTACAGGACAGAACGGAGGCAGATATTCAAGGAAGATCCCAAAGCATGAAAAAATGCACCGTCCTCACCAACTGCTGGGAACCTCTGGCCCATGACTGCAGAAAATACGAAGGAGCATTCAGGAGCACACAGAAATGAGCAGAGGGGGAGCACTGACTCACAAACTACCCTGTTGAATCGGGCACTTCCTGCTCCACTCGTGGAAGAGTCTCTGGTTCCTACTTTGGCCTTATCAGTCAGCTCAGAACCTACTGAACCAGAGTAGAAGAGTTGATCCCAAAGGATTGCTTATGAAGAAGGAGATTTTGAGGACATTTTGTGAAATCTTATCAATTTTTTTTAATTGCAGCATTACCAACACCAATTGCAGATTATAAATTCATGAAACTTTGACAGCAAATTTCAGAGATAAAATTGGTAAGTGAAGCTCCAATATGATGCTTACTGCAAGGTATTGTTGCCTGAAATTTGGATTGCCATATTTAGTGTGCCAAAACATGGCTGCATTTAGCACTATCAATCAGTTAGGTCTCCTGTAAAAAATTGCAAAATTAGCCTAAGTTCAGTTTGAGACTTTGATAGGGTTATTTACAACAGAAACAAGTGCAAAGTGAGACCTTGTCATAGTTCTGAGTTCTGGCCCTCAATTTGGCTCCTTTAATACCTTGTTGTCCAGCACATGGATTCCATACTGGACTGATTACATAATGACACTCACCTGAGCCCCATTAGGGGCCGAGCTTAAGTACTTGTGTTTCTCCAGCACTAGTTGCCAGAGTATTGGTCTACCTTTGGGTGTTAGTTGCTTAGAATGGTTTACTCTAGAGTAGTCCTGTGTTCTCTATTGCTTTGTGAAGATCCAGTTTGTGTTGGGATTCCTCTTCTGATCTCTGAGGCAAGATTCCTTCCAGTTACTGCCTGTGTTTGTCCTGAGGAAGTATCCTGACTCCAGTCCTGTATCGGTATGCTGCATTTGGGTTCTCTGTGAGTTTGCTCTTGATCAACACTGTGACAATATAAGAGAGAAAGTCCCTCTTCTAATGAATGTTTTGAATACAATTCTTTCTTTTTGGGACCTAATGAATAGAACTGCTTGGAGCAGGGTATGGTGAATCATGGCCTGGTTTTGAAGTGTAGTCCAGAATAACAAAATACTGCATGGCACCCCCAATTAAACCAGTTATTCTTTTTATTTGCAATAATGATAGTCACCAAATGATCTGTGAAGAATGCTGCAGGCTGACTTATCCCAGTAGAATCAGCCTTTTTCTAAAGATAGTTGAGTGAAGATCATGTGTCCTTTATAAATGAGGCCCAGTTCTAATTCAACACATTAATAGCTAGCCTTGCCCCACACATATTACCACTGAATTGAGCTGGCATTTTTAACAGATAGGGCTAATACATTTAATTTAACCCTTTGGGGTCATGTATACTGTAGTGTTTCTTGGTGAATATCTTTTTGTAAAATTGAAGGGTGATAAAATGTAATAACCTGAAATAATACCTCAAGGTCATGGATTTAAAATCATTTGCAGAAGAACTGTAGGGGATATGAGGAGAATTTTTATTCTTCAGGGATGTGGAATACCTTACCCAAAAAAATAGTGACTGTTTCCATAAACATTTTATAATGGGAATTTCAGCATGAAGACTATATAGGGTTGTGGAAGGTGCATTAATAAGCATAACTGATCCTTCAAAGAGTCTGTATCAGTTTGATGGGTTGAATAACTTCCTTCCTCCTAAATTCAATGAATACATTAACAAACTCAGTCCCAAAGAATGGGATAAATGATTAACAGGAGTCAGTGCCTTCTCACTTAGCTGAGGCTTTGTGTGAGAACATTATCAACTATCAGCAAAGCCACATCATGGCAGATTCTAATTGCTGGATGATAGAAAACATTGCTCTTTTAGTTAAAGTGGCAAAGTCCAGTTCCAAAGAACCGTGAAGGAAATTATTACTGACCTGATGAGAATGAGAGGCCAGTTCAGAAAGGCAGTATATCTTCTGACACTTTTTTGTTTACTTACCCAAGTTCTGTTCGGTGAACTGCAACAAGTTGATACCTGAGTTGAAGTTTTCTGGAAAAGAAGAGACATTTATGGGTAGAAGTTATCCCTCTCTAATTAAAATCATCATCAGGTTGTTTAAAATTATCTGAGTTTCAGCTGAATGAACTTTCTATTTGAGATCTGTGTGACTAATCACAGCCATGAATATCATTGCAGCCAGCACTCATATTGGGCAGTCTGATGTATTCACAAAGCTGTAGGATGCATCAAAAGTCATTCCATCTAACTGGACTATGAGGAAGATGAAAGTGGAAAACAAATCTGACTCCAGTAGATAAAAGTCGGAGAAATGGATTCTGCATTCCTTGATGATTTAATGAATGGACCTCCAAACTAACACTTTCATGAGACTAAAGGCAGAGGCCCATCTTAAAATTCCACCAATAGGAATCTGGTTCTGATACCTTAAACATGCCAAAATATCAGCCATCAAGAAATTATTCTCAGCTGCAGTAAGTTGAGTACTGAAATATTTCTTTAAGCTGTTTCAATGGTGGTGTAAAATCTTTAGGTCATATTCATTGCATGCAAATTTCTTATTGTTTTGGCAATATTTGTGTCATTTGCATAAGCCCAACAGTTTGTGATGGTGGAATGTATAATATTCCAAGCATGTTGAAATGCTTGGTGGATCACAATGATGGAAAAGCCTTCTCTTCCTCCAGGAATTTAAAGTCCAGTTTTCTCATTCAAAGATACATTGTAGAAGGGAATCAATTAGATTTAATGTGAGTGGTGATGTAAGAAAAGACAGTTTAAATGAGAATATTAGTAATCATCATGTGAATTGAAAAGGCTATCTGTTATCTACACTTCAGCCATTCTGTAGGAGGTATTGGAATTGGTTTATTGGAATTAGTTTATTATTGTCACTTGTACCGAGCTATAGTGAAAAACTTGTTTTGCATACTGTTCATACAGATCAATTCATTACACAGTGCATTGAGGTAGCACAAGGTAAAAGCAGAGTGAAGGGTAATGGCTACAGAGAAAGTGAAGTGCAGGTAGACAATAAAGTGCAAGTTCATAACAAGGTAGATTGTGAGGTCAAGACTCCATTTTGCCATACGAGGGAACCATTCAATGGCCTTATAACAGCAGGGTAGAAGCTGTCCTTGAGCCTGGTGGTACGTGCTTTCAAGCTTTTGTATTTTTCATCTAGATTCCAGCATCTGCAGACCTCTGTTTCTCTTTTGTGTCTTCTGCCTGGTGGGAGAGGGGAGAAGAGAGAATGACCTGGGTGGGTGGGGTCTTCGATTATACTGGCTGTTTCACCAAGGCAGTGAGAAGTGTAGACAGTCCATGGAGGGGAGGCTGGTTTCCATGACATGTTGAGCTGTGTCCACAACTCTGTGCAGGTTCTTGCAGTCCCAGGCAGAACAGTTGCCATACCAAGCTGTGATAAATCCAGATAGTATACTTTCTATGGTGCATTAGTAAAAGTTGGTGAGTGTCAAAGGGGACATGCCAAAT
>JARFYF010000022.1:23845905-23856717 GCA_030265395.1 Rhina ancylostomus | reverse complement strand
CCTGATGGGGCTCAGGTGTGCACAGTTGTCTAATCAGTCCAGCATGGAATCCATGTGCTGGACAACAAGGCATTAATAGAGCCAAATTGAGGACCAGAAGTCAGAACCATGACAATTGCTAGACCAGGATAAATTGTTACAACTCTGGGTATGGCTGCAAATTCAAATGCAGTTATACAGTATGAAAATTCTGATAACTTAAAGTAATTCCTCTCTTGTTTTGTTGTACTCTGACCATTGGTAATATTGTGAGACAGGATTATCTAATCCCTAGCAATTGTAAAAGGATCTCATCTCTGGAAATAGCAATCTACAAAAAAGACCTCAAACTGAATACTGATAAAGAAATTAGATATTTACAGTTGCACTGTATAAGCTGCAAATTGCTTAAGTGCAAACAATTCGACAACAAACAAGCTGTTGAAGTTTGGAAGAATTAAGGCTTGACGCACAGAGTAGTGAGTGTAATGGATGAGAGAGGTAGATAAATAATAAGAGAAACTGAAGAAAAACATGAGGTGAAAAGTTTACATTTCAAAACATGGGCATACTTCTCCTTCCACATTCCAAAAGGCGTATGGATTAGGAAGTTGTGGGCATGCTATGTTGGCACCGGAAGCGTGGCGACACTTGCAGGCTGCCCTTAGCACATTCTCAGACTGTTGTTGTTAATGCAAAATGATGCATTTCATTGTGTGTTTCAATGTACATGCGATGTACATGTATTCGACTAATAAATACATAAATATTAGCATATTAAATATTATAAAACAAATAATGAAAATTCTGAAAGGTTTTGAAATGATCATTCGAGCCATTGAAAGTGAGTTGATACCTTTTATTAGCTTTCTTGATTCAAGAAAGTTACATGAAAATGTAAAAAACTAGTAAAAATAAGAATAAAAAGGTTATACAAAATCACGGCTCTTCATCAAGTATAGAGAAAATCTTCAGTTTGCACAAATCTGAGAGAAGGGAAGGGCATTTGGCAAAGCACAGCTTGATAAAGGACAACCAGCATGAATTCAAGAAAATGAGGTCATACTTAATTAACTTACTAGAGGTCTCTGAAGATATCACTAGCATGGTGCATAAAGAGGAGGTAGTCACTGTTATAGACTTAAAATGAAGTGACAAGGTTCCACAATGGAGATGAAGGTAAAGTAAGACAATAGAAAAGGCAGAGCGAAACAGATTAACATAAATAACTTTTTGTGCTACATTGCATACTCTTAGTTGGTTTTGACATGCACTCTATCTGTAAAGAGAAATCTACACAAAACTTAAATTACTGCATTTAAAGAATTCCTGTAATTTATGCTGTAATTTGAGCAAAGAAAAAAATGAAAATTACATACTTCAGATTGCCAATAATCTGACCAATTTCAGAATAAATCTTATATTTTGGTAAATTGAGTTTGTAGGTGGCAAATGCAATTCACTGGATACAAATTCATATTACTTAGCATTAAGGAAATAAACCAAAGTAGAAAATAAGTAAATGGAAAGTATTTTGTACATTGATCCTGAAAGACATTTCTTCAATGTGTAAACTCACAAATCCACTCGCTGCATAGTTACTGATATGATCTCATGTAATGAGAAAGAAGGTCAGAAAGCTGGCTACAATCTATACTGCTGCATATTTTCTGCTTATTTTAATAACTATCTGGATACATCATGGCTTGGCACGGCAACTGCTCTGCCCAGGACTGCAAGAAACTGCAGAGAGTTGTGGACACAGCCCAGCACATCACAGAAACCGGCCTCCCCTCCTTGAACTCTGTCTTTACCTCTCATTGCCTTGGTGAAGCAGCCAGCATAATCAAAGACCCCACACACGCAAATCATTCTCTCTTCTTCCATTAGATAGAAGATACAGGAGCCTAAGGGCACATACCACCAGGCTTAAGGACAGCTTCTACCCCACTGTGATAAGACTATTGAATGGTTCCTTTATACAATGAGATGGACTATGACCTCATGATCTGCCTTGTTGTGACCTTGCACTTTATTGCACTGCACTTTCCCTGTCACTGTGACACTTTACTCTGTGCTGTTCTTGTTCTTACCTGTACTACATCAATGCACTCTGTACTAACTCAATGTAACTGCACTGTGTAATGAACTGACCCTTACGATCAGTATGCAAGACAAGTTTTTCACTGTACCTCGGTACAAGTGACAATAGAAAACCAATACCAATACCCTATGGAAGTAACTTCACCAGGACTGCAATACTTTAAGCAGATAACTTTCCACCACTTTCTCACGGCTAATTAGGGATGCACAATAAATGTTGGCCAACATTTTAATTTTAAGATTTAGTTTTAAATACTTCTCAGCTCATGAATATGTATGATGCTGCTTGGTGCACAAATTCACGTACATGATCTGAGAGGAAAAAGTTGAAGCATGAAAATATAATTGAGTTGACAGACAGGAAACAAGTGTTATTTGGATTGGACAGAAGTTAGAAGTTGTCAATGCTGGGTCCATTTATGTTGATTTGGACTTGGGCTTCTAGATTACAATATCAATATTTGACAACAGTGCAAGAAGTGAGGGTTTGTTAAACAGAAAGCAGGATGGTGAACTTCCTTCTGAGCGCATTGGCTATTTGAATCACCAAATGGATGGCCGATTCAATTTAGTGCAGTGAAGGATAAGTTTATGAAATTTGGCAGGAAATATTCAGGATTATAAGTACACAGTCTGTCATAAAACAGTAAAACAATTATTTACTATACATGATTTCCTGAAAATGCATTTGAAGTTAATTAAATGAAAGAAAAAAAATGGTGGCATCATTTTGGATTTTAGAAATAGGGATATATATATGAATTGTAAGAGCTGAGAGGTCATTAGACATGTTTTGGGTATTTAATTAAAGATTGTTAAAACCCATAGAGAGTGTATATTGCTAGTCTGATGCTGGAGATGAGATTTTAAAAAACCCTGGAAATATTTCTAGAGGTACGTGTGTGTGTGTGTGTGTGTGTGTGTGTGTGTGTGTGTGTGTGTGTGTGTGTGTGTGTGTGTGTGTGTGTGTGTGTGTATTTCAAAATTATAGGGTGGATGGGAAAAGATTATTTCCTTTGGCTGCAATTCAATAGTGAAGAGTTATCAATTTAAAGTTATCAAGGAGAGTGAGGAAAGAGAAGCAGCTTTATCAAAAATGGATTGCAATACCACAGTAAGTGCTTATTTCAGGGATCATGAAATCATTTAGAGAAAGAGAATCTAAATGTTTGAAGCAGAAGAAGATCTAGGAATGGTGTGGAAAAAACATACCTGTTCTATCAAAGATTAAGGTAATCAAATGAATGATCTACATCTCTGCTATTCTCTTCAAATGTTCTGCAATCAATAGAAGTAATATGCTGCACATTCTTTAAGTGACCCTGAATGATTATTTAATTTGTAAATGTACTGTAACATGGGCAAATATTTATTATATGTCTCTGAATAAGTTTGGAGACCTTCTAAACACTGTGTTGTATTCCAGAGAATTTGGTTAAATATTCATAACATACAATGAAAGGTCAGAATATTGATTTTGAAAAGTAAAAGTAAAAAAAAGGTCCCAATAATACCAAAATCTTATGAGCTGATGGGTGCCTCAAAATATTTTCCAACAATGGTGCTGAACTAAACAATTACAATCTTGCCCTTTTCCTCCAGAGTGAATATTCACAAAGAAAGAAGAAAAGGGTGAGAAATTTAATCTCATGCTTACACAAAAGGAAAGGATTCAATTTCAATCAGTAAGTTTTGAACCATTTTGTTCTGTTTTAGATTTCCATGCTGTGATTAATAGTTTAAACAAAAGGTTTGGAAGAAGTACATTTACCTCACCTAACATTGTTTTCACTTACACGTTGAGTGAGATTTATGAAATTAAGTTTAAAAATTCA
Source organism: Rhina ancylostomus (assembly GCA_030265395.1). NCBI lineage: Eukaryota > Metazoa > Chordata > Chondrichthyes > Rhinopristiformes > Rhinidae > Rhina > Rhina ancylostomus. Next base: position 23,852,800 of record JARFYF010000022.1, on the reverse strand, counting down.
CTTCCATACTTGGTCAATTAAGATTTGATCATATAATAACAGGAATGTTAAGCATCAAAATTGTATATTTTTTATGTTTATTAGAGTCAACAGTTCTGTATCAAGAAGTTTTCCTCGGTCAACCTCAAATCTAAATACTTATGAAAAATATTTATTTGCTCACAGGATGTAAACATGCACTGTCTGTCCCTAATCACCTCTGAAATGAGGAGGCAAGTTAGGAGTGAACCACATTAATGAGTCCGAGTCATGTTTAGGCAAGATCAAGTAAGGACAGCAAGATGTCGTAAGCCAGATGGTTTTTAACCATAAAGCAGTAGCTCATCAATACTCTGAATATCATTTTTTATAACTTTCAGATTTATTTAATTACATGAATTTGAATTACTCATCTGAATTGGTGAGATATGAAATCTTATCTCTGGCGTAATGGTCCAGAACTCGATGACTAGCCCAGCACGATACTGGAATCCTATATAAAGCAACACTACTGAACCACAAGTACTGCAGCAGTTCATGAAGTTAGCCCACCACCACCTTTTTGAAGGTAGTTTGGGATGGGCAATGTATGCTAGCTTTGGAGTAACACCTATGTTCTAGATATATATATTATATATTGTAGGAAAGCAATTAAATAGAATTACAGGTAACCATCATTTATTTCTTTTTCATATCAAGTTTAGATTATTTCATCTTCTTTGGTAGCCTTGCTTTTTGTATCACTTCAAGATCAAAAACACAGGTCTCCACTCATGTGAGAGACATCAATAGTTGTCTCAAAATATTTACTGACAAAATGTGTGTCAAGACACATTACTTAACTCACGAAGATTTCTCTAAGTCTGAATTAACACCATGTTTCCATTTACTGCATCCCAAAAGTGGTCTGGCTAATGTCAAAGCCCTACCCCAATTCTTACAGCAATTCAAATTATACCATTATTATTTAATATTTAGTAACTTCAGAGGAACATCTTAATGGAAACATGTGGCACTAGCTTATTATGAGAGAACTAATTTGTTTTTAAAGATAAATTATTCAAATGATTGAATCTGTGAACATTACAAGAGATTAAATTAAAGACATAACCGCAAATAATATTGCCACTCCAGATAGTTTCAGAACTCAACATTTCTTGTGTATTAATGCCAGATAATTTTCTGCAAAAAATCCCATATCCTGAGACCTTTTATTAATGTGAAATCAAAAGAAAAGACAAGTTTTTGTTCTGAAGTGTACAACAAAAGAATCAGTAGATCCCACTTTCTCCACTATTCAAGTGTTGCAAAGCTCTGAAATGTTTATCTGCCTGACTACACAGGCAACATCCTGTGCTAGCTATAAGAGCCAATTGGATTAATATGCTTTAGATTACTCAGGATTTTCTTCCTGTGAAGACAGAGTCTGATGTGTTGTTTTTTGATAACATAGGCTGAGATACAGCAATAGTGCTGTTGGAGTTTCCTGTCTAATCTAAAAGTAATTGCTGAACTGCTATCGAGAAAGCTTTTAGCAGTGCACAATTTAAACTTTGGACAGAAAAAGGAATGTTTTCCAACAGCAGCACAGATGATAGTTTTTTTTAACATTATGGGTTTGCCAAAACCCAAAGCACTCACTTGGGATCACATTTTTTTTTACCCAGCTTTCAGTGCTTTCAATCAAAAATATGAAGAAACGAGCCTGTTCTCTCCTTCCTCGTGTCTGAGTTTATAAATGCTCCACCTGACATGCTATTGAATCATTCATATTGGAAAAATCTTGACTCCAGTGCCTGTTAACTGATCAGCCAGGCAGTGAAGAGAATAGAATAATTAGTCTTAGATTGATTGAAAGAAGTAATCAGCCAGAATCAAAATTCACCATTTTTTTTTAGTGATTTAGGCATTGACATCAAGTTAGAGGGAGTTTGGATTAAGTTACATTGTCCTCTATTGTCAGACAGTCTAAGGAAATTACTTAACTTCAATGTTCATTCAGATGAGATACTGTATGGCAGCAAGGTATTTGCTTAAATTATCCACTTAAGATATTCTTAATTAACTGTATGTTCATTCTGTATAATTTTAATGCAAGTTTAAGTTCCAGAATTAATTTATAGCACCATAATAATGCACAACATACAATCTGTACAAAGTTACATTTTGGAAGTGAGCCAATGAATCAACCAGCATTGCTAAGACCAAAGGCAGAACCCAGATCATTTGAGGTGTTTTGACATTGTAAGAAGTTTTGCCTTGTTTAAAGAATTGCAACAAATCTTCATGGATGTTATTCAAGGTTTATGCTCTGGACTCCAGAATGCAATCTAAAGAGCACACTGTTATTCTGTATGCCTTTATTCCTTGCAAATTTAGACTAACTGCATTCAAATATTTCCACAGCAGTATTCCCAGCAAGACTTGCAGCTGTGTAAGTTTTACATATTGTTTAAGAGCTGAAGACAAATCTATCAAAGTTCCAATTTTCTGAAAACCTATAGTATTTTTGTCACATCTGAAGATAAAGGCTCATCAACCTTAAGATATGTTAATTTATTAAACTATTTAGCTCACTAAATTATATAACAACCTCACATTATCACAGGCATTGGATATCTTTGAAACAAGTATGTGAATAGAATGTCTTATATATGTGTGTGAGTATAGGTGTGCAATAGAAGAGGTGTGCTATCTTTGGATTCCAAAGTATTTTTTCTCTCCTTGATTTTTTATAATGCCTGAGGTGTTCCCCACCTTTTTCTGCATGGAGGATTGTATATCTATGAGGGATCCCAGATGGATTTCCAACCAGGGGCAGACATTTGAGTGGGCTTTCTTATAAACTTTCAATAGATTCCACCGAGTTTTCATTTATGTGTGTGGTAGCTGTAAGATAAATATTGCCTTTTGTCTCCTAGTTCAATGTGGAAAATTCAGGAATTATGTTTCATCAAGTATATTTTCCCATTCCTACATCCAGATGTGTTGACTGTAGGCAACAAAAATCTCTTTTACACATGTCCTCATGGTTTTAGCTGGGCTTGTAAACATACTTGTAAAGAACTTATAAAGTAATCCACCTGATGGATCATGACAGAAGTATGCTGTTGAACAGGATTGGTACAATGTCAGTTCTCAAGGCACCTTAAAATAATCTGTTCTACTTAGTCTACCACATTTAGTTGGAAGAAATAATTCCCTGCAGGTACAGAAAAATGCCCTAGGCCAAAGATCTCTAGGCCCAAGATCTCTAGGCCCACTGAAAGTGACTGATTTAGAAAACAGAGACTGGCCATCTACATTGGCAGAATGACATATGATTGGTGATGTCGTGGCTATCTTAGAAGTTCGACATCATGAATGGGATTTTTATGGAAGGCGAGTGTGTATCATAGAATGTTCAACAAATTTATTTTTGGCATTTTATTTTGTATATTTTTCAGTGTTATCAAAGACATTTTCCTTACACTTCTTTCAGATTAGTGTCTTACTGGGTTTTGTTTGGTGGGTGGTAGCAGGAAAGTTGCAAAATAAATGGCCTTCCTGCCTGTTGGTCTTAAAAGTCAGTTGGTTCATCTTGCAACCATGAAACCCACGCAGCTAGTGACACAAGGCTGGCATCAATCTAACACTGCATTTACACTACTGGGTTGTTACTACACATAAAATCAGCATTAAAGTGATACTTTTAATGGTTTTACTGACAGAGATGGTGTCATTACACCTACTACTCTAGCTTATTTGAAAAGACACTGTAAAATTTAACAGTACAGCTATGCAAGTAATTGTGCTTGCACTGCTCCCTGGAAGAACCAAATATGTTATTTAATTTCTTGGCACTCTATATCCTTCCTTTTCTAAAGAATTTCTCCCCCTTTTTAGTTATTGGCCTAGATTTTCAGATCACTAGCAAGACACATTTACTTTGTACACACTAAAAATTAACTTCCTAATTTTACATCCAGCAGTTTGAACTTGCTCGATGAAGACATCCAGATGCTTAACATAAGATTCTAAGCAATGAAGGGCCAATCATGTAACCGCGGTCCCATGAAGGACATCTTAGGCCAAGCCCTGTCCACAAAACAAGTGCTACAACCAAGACAGCTGACTTAACAAAGTCTCCTGGCCCAGCCAGGTGTTAAACCTTCCAAGAACTTTGAGTGTTCTTTCTTTCTATTGAAATGAATGGTGAAACTATCTTTGCAGTAAGTTGAAGCAAGGAATTGCTGCAGTAGATGCTCCACCACTGAAGAATCTAAAATCGGAGCACAGCTGAGTAAACACTGGCAAAATTCAGGATTTCTGTGTCGCATGCATATGCCAGAATGCTAAACCTGGGGCACTTGTTCAGCAAAATGTTGACAATTGTGCATAGAACCGCTGGCATTTCCCTGCAAATTTCAAAACCCTGTGCATTTTGATTCTCTACTTTCTACTTCTAGAAATAATTATCAAGCAATGGAATTAGCTTTTTGCTTCTTGGAAAAATTGGGTACACATATCAGAGGTCTAACTGTTCAAGTGAATAAAAAACCTCCTGTTTCAACCATATCTCTTCATAACACATCTTCCTAAGTGGGAAAAGATTACAGCTGGAGTACCATGAAGCGCTAGTCATCACACAGTAGGAAGGATGGGATTGCACTGGATAGGGTGCAGAAGAGATTCACCAGGATGTTTGTGGAATCGAGCTTTTCAGTTACAAGGAGACTGGATATATTGTCTTTGTTTTCCTTGGACCAGAGGAGGCTGAGGGGGGAGCTAACTGAGGTATAAATTATGAGAACAGATGAGGTAGGGAGTAAGAAACTTTCCCCACAGCAGAGAAATAGAAAACCAGAGGGCATAGATTTAAGGTAAGGGCTGGGAGGTTTAGAGGGTATCCGAGGATGAACTTTGTCACCCAGGGAGTGGTTGGAATTTGGCACTGCCTCTGGTGGTGGTGGAAGCAGTGACTTTCATAACGTTTAAGAAGTATCTGGATGAGCACTTGAATCATCAAGGCATCGAAGCTACTGGCCAAGTCCTGAAAAATAGGATTAGTATAGATGGGCCCTCTATAATTAGCATAACGAGGTGGGAGGAAGGATATAGTTCAGTGCTGTATGACTCTATCACTACAGACTTTCATCAATTACACGATTAGAGGTTTGTTCAAAGTACATTTGACCTGGTTCCAAATGTGTTTAAAATCACAACAAATCAATTAAGGAACTCCATAAAGATGATTTAATAATGTTTGCCACATGTAATAAACAGTAAATGTTTTCTATTGTTCTGATATTCTAACAAATCCCTTATGGAAGTTTTCTGAAGTATACTGATAAGGAATTTCTTCAGTTTGTCCACAGCTTTGACATTCTTCCTGGAGTAATTCCACCAAAATAGAGTGGAATTATTGGAGTCACAAGAGACTGCAAATATTGGAATCTGGAGCAAGAAACAAACTGCCGGTGGACTTTTTATTGTAGCCTAACAAATGTTTTCTATTTACTTTGCAGTCTGGGAAAATTACTTCTTTGCCCCCAGTTATTGTATATGATTACTTTGCCTTTCATTCTAAAATAATCTTTGTTAAAACTCCAAGTGAGATAAGTGCTTGTATATCAAGAAAATTATTTAAAAAGATATCAACAATTGTCACTGTTATTTTTGGTTTGGTAGACAAAGTCATTGAATCCACTCATGGCTTCTATTATCCTGTCGTTTTCTGCTGTAGGATCCATTCCTGGACTAATAATATGAAGCCAGAGCTGATAAAGTCACTAGTAAAGATACAGAAGGATGGGAATCATGAGTATTTTGGAAAGAACTTATTTCACAGTGAAATGCAACAGCTAATGGAAATGAACTGAGCATCAAAGATTCCCCAGTCCACAGGGAAATTTTCCTTATCAGTATTACTCCAGAAAACTTCCATAAGGGATTTGTAAGAATATCAGAGCAACAGAAAACATTTACTGTTTATTATATGTGGCAAACATTATTATATCATCATTATGGAATTCTTTAATTGATTTGTTGTTTTTAAACGTATTTGGGACCAGGTCAAATTGAACAAACCTCTATTCGTAGAATTGAAAAAGTAGTGCTTTGGCAAAACGTTAGGGCAGTTCAAGTAGTTCAGTGGTTTTTTCTCATCATTTTAATTAGCTACTGTTTGAACTTAACATCCGTAGAGTGAGCTTTACCTGTTTAGACAGGCCTTCACAAAGTCACATAAAACAAACATTTCACCTCTTAAAGCATTTGATCTGTGGTTTACCATGAATAAAAACTGATCCTGAATATAGAATTGTGTACACATCTCATCCATCTTCAATTTGTGAATACAGTTAAACTCCCATCACTTGGAAATTCTGACTCACTGGGGACATTTTTCCCACATTCCGCTTAAACCTATCAGATCCTGATTCCTGCAATGTCTTTAACCTCACTGGGCCCTGGTTCCCATGCTCCCTATAAACTCAGCAGGACCTTGGTTCCGACAATCTCTTTAAACTTACCAGGGCCCAGGTTCCCTTACTCCCTTTAAACTTACCGAGTTCACTGGGAAACTCATTATGCTATTGTGTAACATCTAAAAAAAAGTGAATTGAAAGTGTGTTCACGTATTAATAGGAATAATACTTATAGTCCAGAAAAGCTGCTTGTCTGGCACCAAAGTCCCAAGGGTCAAGTCAAGTGAAATCAAGTTTATTGTCAAATGGACAAGTACAATGAGGTACTGGGGCAATGAAAAACTTGCACGCAGCAGCATCACAGGCACGTAAATTCACACAAGACAGAACTTAAGTGATACATAAATTATACAAGACAGTGAAGAAAAAACTGACTATGCAAAACAATACATTAGTGCAAAAATCACAATCTGAGACAAGTCCATGGTAGTGCAAGAGGTGGTCTGTGG
>JARFYF010000022.1:23775181-23788630 GCA_030265395.1 Rhina ancylostomus | reverse complement strand
GGCTGGTGGAGGTGCAAGATGGGATGCAGAATTAGAAATAGATGGGGGAAGAAACAGCAGAGGCAACAGAAGGCGAAGCCTGGAGGCCCTGGGGAGGAAGGGGGTGGGAGGAGCAGAGACTGGTGTAGGGTAGGGGTATATTGCAAAAAGTATCCTTAACTTTGGAAACTAATTATCATTTTGTGGGAGAATCTTGAGATACATTCCCTTATCAATAAGCTAACAATGTGTTCAATTTAACTGCAGTAGTTACATATTACTTATGTTCATACTAATCATCAAGCCTTTTTTATACTAAGTATGAAACCTCAGTTATTTGTAGCTTTGTACCAAGGTAGGAGTGCTGAACCAAACAACATTGCATTTAAGATCAATCAAATTTCAGAAATCTGTTTCTCATTTAATTTTGCAGAAATTTTACACTTTGGTGACAGATCGGCATAAGAATCTAATCTTTTTTGCTAACCTGTTGAGCGGAAAAGTTTAAATATTGAACAGTTTTTGACCTCTGGTGTTTGTTGCCATCATCTTTTAACCATAACTGAGGTATATAAAAATTTAAAAATTTTCATTAAATTTACCTATTTGTTAAAAACGTATCTTTCTCCCTTCTGAGATCCAATATCTTGATCACATTTTCAAATTTTAGACCATGGCTAGTTATTGCATCTAATGTGCTTGCTTTCTGGATCCCCAGACAATAAAATAGGAATTTTAATAATCCTTATTCTGCATCACCCATTTATAACTTGTATTTACTTGGATTTTAGTGAGTCAATCCCAATCCAGTGTATATTGGCGAGTATCTTGCTGTCTGTCCGGGCACTTTTTAGAAATTAATTCCAGATGTGAAACAGACCATTGACGATTTCTTGACAATATTGCACTCTGTAGAGATATTAAAAATAATTGCAATATAGAACCCTATTTTAAAAGTTGTTTCTTACAATGCATCATGAGCAATGTTATCGGAGATCTAATAAATTGCCAAAATTCACTGCTTGTTATCTTAACTGTGGTGATATTTTCATTAGCAGATTTATTGCCATGGGTATCGAAGCCCGAGTTGGTTGAATTTGTAAAAGTATGATCTCTTTAACTGTTCTGCATATGTAGATCCAGAAATCGCTGAAGAAAGCAGCTCGTCGGGAACAATTGATGCGAGAAGAAGTGGAGCAAAAGCGGTTAAAAACGGTCCTTGAGCTACAGTATGTTTTGGACAAATTGGGTGATGATGATACACGCACTGACTTGAAACAAGGTTGGAATGGGTCCTCTGTGCTCACTGAAGAAGAACTGGCAATGTTGGATGAATTTTACAAGCTGGTACAACCTGAACGAGACATGAACTTAAGGTAGTAAATTATTATAATTGCATTTTCTTATGATCTCATCTTCTATTGTGCTGTGAAGACAATTTCTCGTGTTGTTTTTTGCCCAACGTGTTTATTGAGTGGATTTCTGAATAGGTTGATTTCATTGCTCTTCATCTGATTTAATTGAAGATCAAATTTTTGACTTGCTTTGGCTTAAATACAGTTTAATGTTTAATCTGTTTAAACCTTAGTTAATTTGGGGTATACGCTGTGTAATCTTATTGACTTCCCTTCAACTCTGGTTTGTAGGGCTGGGAGTTTTAAGCCCTTAAAGGTAGAGGACCAGATGATCTCCAGTAGTATGTGCAGAGCAGAAACAGTGTTTCAGAACATGATATAATAGGTCGTTGTGCAGGTTAGTGGGAGACTACTGAAATTCACAAGAGGTCAGTGAGTCTAAGGGGATTTGAGATTTAATTTTAATAGGTGCATTGAAAGACTTAGGAATAAACATGGAAGAGAAGGAAGAACATTTTTTCTCGAGCGTACATATGGTCTTATTCCATCCATCTGACTTTAAATAGTAAAGTTAAATCTTGCTATAAGCTAATAAAAACTTGTAAAGAAAAATTGAACCCATAGATTATGAAATGCACGTATGGAAGGGAAGAACTTGATCAGGAACTTGACAAGGAGAGGGCTATGGAGCAATTTGGTGATTGAAGGCAGGGGATAACTGGAATCTGCATGCAGATGATTTCCGAACTGCAATAATACAAGTCTTCTATGCATTGTTGCAGGCTCAGTAACTGCTCAACTCTTGTCCTGAAGTTTGAGATACTTTAGACTGGCAACATGAGTTCTATATGTCTGAATCAAGTATATATGGGCATGTGTTTGTTGTAATGCTAATTTTTGGTTTATTCTATGTAAACTGATTTCACACAGCTTGTGTGCCATATGCTTACTAAAAATCTATGCTACAGGTAGCATTGAATTGCAAAAGAGCAAGTTTGACATGTTAGTTTCTAACCAGAATAGAAATATCTAGCTCTCTGTTGCCACCAGTGGTTGTCCAACTGAAATTAGGAGCTCATTATGGAGAGATACAAGTATGGATGAACAATAGAAAATACTGGAAATATTCACCAAGGTAGGCAGCATTTGTGGAAAGAGAAACCCCTAAGTTAATGTTGCAGATCAAAGATCTTTTGAACTGGGGAAGTGAGGAAATAAGTTTTTTGAGGTTGCAAAGAGGAGGGGGGAGGATAGAATATTTACAGAACGGAAGAGGCCATTCAGACCATGTGTGCATCAGTTCTCTACCAGAGCAACTTTAGAGTTCCACCCACTGACTCTTTCTTCATAGTCTTGAAAGTATGTATTTTTTCAATTCCCTTTTGAAAGTCACAGTGAAATCTGTTTCCATCATACCCTTCAGGCAGTACCTTTCAATCACATGATGTGTAAGAATAAAAGCCTTTCCTCATGTAACTTCTAATGCTCTTCTCCCTTTCAATTTATACTGTGATCTCCAGCCCTCAAGCTTGCCACCAGAGAGAACAGCCTCCATTATCTACTTCGTCCATACTCCTTGGTATACATTATCAAATCTCTTCTCAGCTTTCTCTTCACCCCATTGCATTTAGCCTTCCAACTAATAAAGTTTACTTTGAATTGCTATCTCTTTTTAGCTAACATAAATCTTTCATTATGATCACCTTCCAAATGTTCACCTACTGAAACTTGGTGCACTTGACCCACTTAATTCCCCAGAACCTGATCCAACAGTACCTCTTCTTATTGGATCAGAAGTACATACTGCAGAAGATCATGCTGAGCACATCTTAGATATTCTTCACTCTCTTTACCCGTCACACTATTACTATCCCCGTTTACATTTGGATATTTAATGCCCCACATTATAACTGCCATATAATTTCAGCTCTTTCCTTGAATGTTTGATCAAATAAATCTCTCCCACACTTTGGTGACCAATAGAATACACCCAGCAGTATAACATTCCCTCTGCTATGACTTGGTTCTAACCAAACAGATTCTGTCTTTGACCTCTAATTTTCTCTCTCCAGTATTATGTTCTTGTTTATCAGTACTGACATCCCTTCTCATTCCTACCCTGTCCTCCTTGAACACTTCATATCCAGAAATGTTTAATCCCATGCAGATTAAAACAAACCCTGCAAGTGCTGAAATCTAAAGTAAAAACAGAAAATACTGAAAACACTCATTTTTGGTAGGCGACATCTAAGTTTAAGGTCTTTTCTCAAAATTCCTAAGTACTGATTGGGGGCTTCAATTTAAAACATTTCCCTTTCCATATTTAACACTCAATACTGTTTTTTTTCAACCGAGTTTTTAATTATCCCTGTCACTTGGATTGGAGGGGTTGAGTTATAAGGAGAGAGTGAATAGGCTGGGCCTGTCTTCCTTGGTGCATAGGAGAGACAGAAGTGACATGATAGAGGTATATAAAATTACAAGTGGAAGAGATAGTATGGATAGGCAGTTTGTTTCCAATGGTAAGGGTGTCTTAAACTAGAGGGTATAGGTTTAAGGTGAGAGAAGGGAGATTGAAAGGGGAACAGAAGGGTACATTTTTCACACAGTAATTGGTATCTGGAATGAGCTGCCAGAGGAGATGGTGGAGGCAGGAGCAGTAATATTATTTGAGACATCTGGACAGGTATTTGAATGAGCAAGGCATAGAGGGAAATGGAATTAATGCAGGAAATTGGGATTAGTATAGATGGGGAATGATGGTTGCCATTAGAGGCAGTGGGCTGAAGGGTCCGTTTCTGTGCTGTATAACTTTTAATGACTATATTCCAACTTGACTATCTATTCCAGTTGTTTAGCAGCCTTATTGACCACATGCGGTGCATGATATTTATGTAGAATAAACTCAGTTTAATTTTTATTTCCATTCCCACCCACACCTGACCTAGTTTAAATCCTTCCAGCAGCACAGGCAATCTCCCTGTGAGAACATTGGATTAATTCCCATTGAGATGCAACTTTTCTGTCTTACGGAGGTGCACTCTTCTCCAGAAACTGCCCCATTCCTCAGTAATTTAAGGCCTTTACTTTTATGCCATTTCTCCTGAGATGACCTTTTGAAGTCTTTCTTAACATGTTCTAGTTCCTTAAACTCCGACTTAAGATGTTCTGCTTTCTTCAGGTAACATCCTTGGCCTTGAACCAAGGAGACAACTTGCCATTATGGAGTTGCATTCACAGCAACACAAATGCCTCTGTATCCTCCTAACCACTGAATCCCATGTCATTTTTCATTTTGCTTCCTCCCCTCTTGTCCATCTGTGCCATTTGTGGTGTAACACTTCTGCCTCTGGCTGCACTTAGCCCAGGAGTCATCGTTCTCACCAGTGTTCAGAGTTGTGGGGATTCTAGCACCATGTTCATTCCTCTTAAGACAAAGGAAATATCTGATGGCATGAGGCCAGGATTCTGGTGATTACAAAGCTGCCTGCATGATAGATTAATGAGGGCAGTTAGAGAGAGAGAGAGAAAATAGTCATGTAAAGGGTGTAAAGTGCAGATCAGGGCTGTTGCTGAGAAACCAAAAGGAGAGTACTGAAAATGGCAGATCAGGCATTGTCTGGAGAGAGCACAACTCAATTTACTCTGGTAGATAATTAATGAATGAATCAACTTGATAGTCATTGGCTGTGATGCCTCATCATTTGTATACACTGATTTTTTTTTATGCAGTTGACTATCAAAGGGATTGCCTCTTATGTATATTTTAATATTGGAAATTATTGTATTGCAGCAACAGAATTGTGGTGACTTTATGCAGTTAGCTTTATTACTCATTTCAGCATACCAATCTCAGCCAATTAATTTTTGATGAAAAGACTTAAAATTTTGGGCTATTAATTCAAAACATTTGTGGTCAGAGGAATTGCTTTTCTTGCAGCTTTAAATTTAAGACTCTGAAAGTAAAATAGCCAGTCTGCAGTACATTAACTGCTTTGTAATATTGGTTCAATTTGCGTCAGTCTCGTAATAGATGGAAATAAGAACTTTAAAATATTACCAGTGTAGGGCACTAGACTGCTTTGTTGTTCAAACTGAACATGTGCTGTCAATTCCCTAGGGGCCTCAATTCTATATTCTTTCAAAAAATTATCTACAGGCAGTACCCAGGTTATGACTGGGTTCTGTTCCTGAGAACCATTCATAAGTTGGAAATGAACAAAAGCAGTGTGTGGGAGGGGAATAACAGTAACAGCTTTGATGGGAGAGTGACCAGAAGAGCAGCTGCCGGCCGGTCTTGCTGGCTCAGTGAGTGAACAAGTGAGTCTGCTCAGTGCTCCCAGCTCTGCTCAGTTTGACTTGGCCCCCAATTGTTGCTGCTCTGGGAGGAGTTGGGGTGGGGGGTGAGCCTAGATGGGAGATTTGAGCACAATGGGCCAATTGCTTAGTAATTGTGGATCTTGCCTTCATTCCACTTGGGTAGTGGTTGGATCAGTGGAGTGGCTTGTGAATAACTGAAGCGACCACCTTCCAATGCCCACCCACCCGCCCATGAAGCTGATCACTTTTCATACTGCTGGAAGATGAAATTTTCCCGCTATATCTTGGCACATAGTCCCTGCTATTTTGCAATTTGGTTCTGAAGTTTTTCAGCATAACTCAAGCTGAATGGTAAGATATTCCAATCAGGCCCTTAGGTTTCCCAGGGTATCTGGCTCAGTCTGGGATAAGTGATTAGGGGAAGGAGGTGAAGTGCTGATGAACATTGTCCAAAGGAACAATGCAGAGAAATGTCACTGAATTTCTATGTCAATTACCTGTGAAATAAAGGAAGTAATATGGCAGAGTGTGCCAGTGCTAGTCATGTGAACTCCCTGCGGGCTGATTGTGTGGAGTGCATGGTAGAGTCAGAACATGGAGAGATATGTGTTGAAGCTGTGATTTGCTGATGGGGGGCAGCAGGTCAGACAGCATGGGTTGGTATTTTTTGGCGATAATGGTGTAAAGTGTTTGTAATATTTTTAGTTTGAGAAGTTTAACCAAGGTTTTTCTGGTCAATGTAACCAGTCCTGCTTGGCTTATTTTAACACAGTACCCGTGTGTGTATTTTTGTATGTCTCTATGTAATTTTTAATATATTTTTAATATAAAATATGAATGTGTTCATTCATTTTGAAATGTCCTGAGCTTCCGAGAGAAACTCTAAAACATTTCAAACTGGGAATTCCTGTTTCCCCAATCACACCGCTATACCCATTCCCCCACCAAGCATGCTATCATACACTTTTCCTGTACTGTGTTGTGTGCCCACCTTGCTTGTATGATAGTAATATAGCCTATGCGTGAGAGATAAAGAGTGAGTGCTTCACTTTAAGTTAACCATTTTTCCTCACTGCAAAATGAGACGATGTCAGAATTTGCTTTGTGGTGATTTAAATTTTGGTATTCGATAGTGAAATTGATAAATCTGTTCTGGAAGTAACCATTTGCTATTAAATGCTCTCCGAGTCTGAGCTATTATTTTATGGTTAACAGGCTGTGTGAACAATTTGAACAAGCATCGGTGCACTTATGGGACCTACTGGAAGGCAAAGATAAGAAAGTTGGGGCCACAACTTGTGAGTATCTGATCTTTTTTGGTAGGAGAACAAAATGAGAAAATGACTAAAATGAAGTATTTTTGCTCTGTTCCTTGGGATTCTTCATCTTCAGCTATGGTGTAACTGATCTGTTTTTATCTGTGGCACATGCAGGGTTCAAGTTATAATGGATGAAAATCTGGTTAATTTTCATCACTCTAAAGAAAGCCAGAGTAATGTCTCTATTGGAGGTTATCAATTTGTGACATTGTACTTAGTGAAGATAATCAGAAGTTGAGTTTATTTGGCGCAAAATAATAATTTGCACCATCTTGTTCTGTTACAGTATTTAAAAATAATTTTGAAGGTGCAGCTGTGCCTCCTGATCTGAAGATCAGTTGTATTTGAGTGGACTTTGGTTCTTCTGTAAATCCTTTGGACAGTTCTGTGGCTTGGCTTGATTTGAAATCAGATGTTAATTTGTACAGTAGTTTACTGTACAAGATGGTAAGGTTTAGATTTATGAAGTGTCATTTCAGGGAATTTTAATTTTTAACAAGGTAGATTTTATAATTGCTATACAGTAATTTGTTAAATGTTGAATTTGTTGCTGTATGGCCTGAAGTTTAGTCAAATCCAATATATTCATCCATCTAAAAAATAAATTTTGCAAGGAAATTTGCAGTATGTTTCAGTAAGCTGGTGCTTGGTGACATTCACCAGTTCATTGGGCTAGAAGGGGCTGTTAATTTGTAGTAGTGATGATCATATGCTTTCATTTGAAATTATGACAACAAAATATCAGTAGGGTAAAATACATCCAAGTATTAATAAAGAAAATTTAATAAAGAGCCATTAATAAAGAAAATATGTTTTATATTTAGCTTGTTTGCTCCACACCAATGGAAGTGGTCCATGCCTCCAACTCAATGAAGTGTGTGTGTGTGTATATGTATGTATATTATTTATATTTATGATAAGGGCATCATGGCCTAAAAAGGTAATTTAGGAAGGAGAAGTTAGATGTGAAGCTGTACGTATAAGGGGAAAGTCTAAGTTTTTTTCCCAAGGGCCAGGCATGATGGGATGAATGCCCTCTTTCAGGTTTCTATGACAGTCCTTGTGTTGTGGAAAAGAGCAAGCTACAGTGGAATGTATACACTAATGAGTTTAATGTCAAAAGTGAATCCTCAAATTTTTAAGTAGAAGCTTGCAGTAGAAAAGCTGGTATGTTAAGCTGAACCTATAATAAAATATTTGGGGTGCAATGAAATGATGATGCATGATTCTGGGCATCTTGCTTCAGAGAAAATGCAAAAGCTTTGACATGAGTGCTTGTGAGATTGACTGGCATGACTCCAAGGAAGAGGATAGTTAAATGGATGGAGCAGAGAAGTTGAGGTTATTCTCCATAGAGCAGAAAAGGTGGAAAGGAGATTTGACATTCAAAATTGTGAAGGATTTAAAGAGTGAATTGCTTCAAAGAGCACCGTAAATAATTGTTTTCAGAAGAGTCGAGTAATGAACTAATTTCTAATTTCCAGACAAGAGCCTTAAGGCAATTGTCAATAGACTCCTACAGAGTGGCTACTTTGACAGTATTCATAATCACCAGAATGGTATATGTGAAGAGGAGGAACCTTCACCAGTGCCTGTTGAGGAACAGCCTCCAGAACCAGGTATGAAGCTAGTATGTGTGGTTTTTCACAGTTAAAGAATATTTGAGAGGCATGTATTAAATTCAAATGCATTGTGTCTTTTTTGTGTTACAGTACTTAGTGCTATCATTGTTATTGTCACTAAACAAATGGTCTGTGTTGATTACATTTTCCCTTCATTATACCCCAACTCTTGAATCCCCATAATCTTGTTCAGGTCCAACCTGATCTCTTAAAATATGGGAATTTGTGTATAGAAAATTAATATGGTATATTTTCTAATTTGTATAGAGGTGTGGCTTTTTAAATATGTAAAGTAACACTTGATTTTAATTGAATATGTATGGGAGTTCAAGGGATTTGTCTTATTATACATCAGGGACACCTCTGCTTTTAGTTAACATAATTTGCTTACTATACACTGCATAGTTAAAAAGGTGTACTATTTCTGTTGATTAAAACTAACATTTAAACATACCTGAAAAATTAAGTATGTCAAACAATGAAAAGGGTACATGTTCTATCTGGAGATCTACCCCTGTGGTATTTGAGTTAAGTTTTTCTGTGCACTGTTAATAAGACTTCTAACTCTGAAAGCCAGTATTTCTGCTTTTTTTTGAGGCCTACATTTAAGCTTCTTGTCATGCTATTCCAGGTGGATTTTTTTAGATGTGTGTTCTCAGTGGTTCATTGTCAACTTTGGCCTAGTTGGTAGTACTGCATCTGATTTAGGTTGTAGTTTCAAATCTCTTGGCTGATGCATGTTTTCAGTGGCTCATTGTCAACTTTGGGCTAGTTGGTTGCACTGTGTCTGAGTTAGGTTTCAAATCCCTTGGATGATCCTGTGCAATTCAGAAAATGGGACTACTGGAGGCTATGTCAGTTAAGATGTGGTCATGGATGTCCTATCAGATCATATATCACCGTCAGATGGTACTGTTATGAAAAAAGCAAGGAAATTCTTTTACTCTTCTACCATTTTTTGGTCACTAATGGGACCTTGCATTGCATGAAGTGGCTGCTGCAGTTTTTGTATTGCAAAAGTGACGAGGTGTCAAAATTAGTACATTGTTTGGAAAGTGCTCTGAGTGGCATAAGGCTTCTGAAAGGCACAAAAATCCAAATCTTTTTAATTTTTTTTAAACTTTCTTTTGTAGAACCTGAAACAGTTGAAGAATACGTGGAACAAACTGATGTGGAGGCAAGGGAGGTAAGCAGTATTATGCTTCCAGTTATCAGGTTATACAGTGGTGTGAATAAGGAAGACTGATTCATTAGTTCCTAATTGTGTGAATGGTGTTTAGGCAATGGTGACTATATTTGAAATCTTACATTAGTCAATGACATATATTTGAAGTTGCTTTCAGTGTGTTGCTGAAAATTAAACCTAGTGCAAATACACATGAATAAATTGTCCTTTGCGTGTGGGAAAGAAAGGCTAGTTGGAAATGACCACAAGTAGGTGGGAGGAAGAGAGCTTTTCCTGAGTTGAGGTCAGGAATTTTCAACCTGCGCAAACTAAGTTTCACTTAATTTTACAATAATGGAAGCTAATTTTGATTAATGATCCTTGTCTCATAAAAATTAATACAAAGAAGCCAAATTATGTCTGCAGTCTCAGTGGCTCAATTTGAGCTTCCTTGAAGTTAATAGTTGAGTAATGGTTCCATTCCGGATTCTCATTACACTCAGCCATGAGATCAACATCATTGCAAGGCCAAGCAAGAAAAAAGTCTCTTAATTTTTTAGAGGCCTTGAGCCACGTTTAAAAAGATTTGAAATGCCTCAGAGTGAAAATGAATGCAGGCCTATTCCTGTGCACGTGAGTGTTCTTTATAAAAGCCAAGAAGAATCATCAATTTGTGTCTCCATCGCCATTTTGTTTTCAGCCTCCCTCTCCCATTCTCCATCTTCTGCTGTTGGTGCAGTGGAAGAACTGTCCTTTGAGCTTAAATAATAATCTTTCAGATCTTTGTGCAAATAATTGTTTTGAATGTTGCAATGCTCTACCCTCTTGGGGATTCTTGGATAACTTTTGAGTTGAACATATTGGTGGGAAGTAATTGCATTTATATATTTAAAAAAAAGGACCTGGTTGTTTTCAGTTAAGTTTAGGTGGCTGGATCTTCATTTATTTCACACTGAAGTTTTATTTCCCTTAGTTGTTTTGAAAGGAATTCATAGAATTATACATTGTGTGAAACTAGTCCTCTACCCCACTGTGTCTTACTAGTCATCGAGTACTTATCTGCTAATTCCATTTCCCAACACACAACTTTGTATGCCACGGTGTTGCAAATGCTCATCTAAATTGTAGTGGAATGTTATGAGAGTGCCTACACCACCTCCTCAGGCAAGTACTTTCTACATCCCACTCATCCTCAGGATGAAAAAATTCTTTCTCAAACCCCTTCTAAATCTTCCACGACTTACCTTAAACCTATGCCCTCAAGTCATAGACACTTACACTATGGCACAAAGTTTCTCACCATATACCCTACCTATGCCCCTTTTAATTATGTCAGCCTTGTCTGTCTGTGCTGTTGCCTTTTAGGGATCCTTGTATAGCAAGTTCCCTCCTTTCCTCAGTATTTCCTAGGGTCATATCATTCATACTCTATATAGTAGCCTGCTTAATCCTTCCAAAATGTATTGCTTGGATTAAATTCCATCTACTACATCTCTCTCCATCTTATCAACCTGTCATTGTCATTTCTACCACCTCGTTGTCAACACTAACTTTTGTGCCATCTCCAAACTTGCCAATCATATATCCTACTTTTCATGTACAGATTGTTAATGTATATAACAAACAGCAAGGTCCCAGTACTCATCTCTACAGTGCACTGCTGGTCAAAGGCTTCCAATTGCAGAAACAATCCTTGGCTATCACCCTCTGTCTCCTATCAATGAGCCAGTTTTGGATCCAATCAGGTGTCAAATTGCCCTGCAATACAACACATGCAAATTAGGGTAGCAGAAAGTGTTCTTTTGCAAGATGGTTGTGACTTGGACTACTTGTTCATTTTTACAACTTGTGTGTCTGTCATTTTGTGTTGTGGCTAACTATATGGAGCAAACCTAAAACTTGGTTTTGGCCAGACAATTCTGCAAGAACGGTGGAGTGCATCAAGTTGGCCTGGAAGTACAGAAGCTAGTAACCACAGGTTTATGCTTTTGTTTGTTTGAGTACAGAGGTGAGCCTCAATGTATAAAGCTTCGATATAGCTCTTGATTTTTTTCTCTGACTTGGTGTTTAAATTGCATTGTGTTGTTATAGAAAATCTCTTCCCCATTTATCACAACTAAAGGCCCATGGTTGTTGTTCAGAATTGTCCTTTTATGGTGGAGGCAGAGCAGTTAGCCAATACAGCACCATAGATTTGTTTAAATTCTGCAAGTAGGTGGATCTTTGGCTTAAAAAACTATATATGCAATATGCTGTTTTACTTCACTATCGTACCTGGTAGCAAAAGGAATTACTTATCCCTTTTTATAGCTTGGTGATGGTGCTCTGCTGTTAATGTTTTGTTTGTTTTTCAGTTTGTGAACAGGCAGTTCATTGCGGAGACGCAGTTCAGCAGTAGCCAGAAAGAGCAAACTGACGAATGGAATACAGAAACTGTTGAGGTAACTAAAGAACCTGGTTTCATGTTGTATTGCTTGGGATATGCTCACAGGGTCATTGAAAAGACAGTGACTTGGTACATAGCTCTATAAGATTTTTGGATCCCCCCACCCACCCACACACCCAGTCTGCTGATTCTTTGGGTTGGGTAACATTTCTGCTGTGTTTCCATCTTTATGGCAGAGTGTGCATCCTTCTGTATGAGTGTATATATAATTGGCAGATTGTTTGATTATAGAGAGTAATGTTCTTTAGAGTAAACTTTACCAAGTATTATCAAATAGCAAGCGGCTTGTCGTGGCCTTTTTTCCCTCGCTTGTTCCAGAGTCATGAGGTTAGTTCTGGTGCTGTGGTTGATGCATTTAATTTAGATCATATAATAACCCTGTATGGGATTAAATCTCACATCCTCCATTTCCATAGTATACTAGTATTCCAAGTGGTTACTTTCTGTGAGGCTATTGGGCAGCCTTTGAGAAAATATTTCAGTTGATCAAGCCACTGAATTTTTCAACTTTCTTTTGAGCAAATGCAGCTTTGTGCTTATGTCCCCTTGAAAGGTGATGTATCCTAGTTTCTGAATATGTGAAGTTAATGTAAATATTAAAATATTCAAATACTCAAAGTTAATGGTTAATGTGAAAAGATTTGAACTTTCCATATTTTTGGTTGGATAAAAAAAAATGACTTCTGGGACATTATAAAGTGATTAACTGTGTGTCAGGGTCAGCAATTATGTATAAAACATGAAAGATGGAATGGTGTATGTACATGGAAAGTTAGATCGCATGGGATCCAGGGGAGACAGCAGACTTGATTCATGATTGGCTCAGTGGTGGGAAGCAGAGGGTGATGGTTGACGATTGTTTCTCAGACTGGAGGACTGTATCTAGTGGTGTGCTGCAGGGGTTACTGCTGGGACTTTTGTTTGTAATTTATATAAATGAATTGGATGTGAATGTACAAGCCATGGTTAGTAAATTTGCAGATAATACTAAAATAGGTGGTGGTGTAGATAGTGTAGGTTATGAACTATTACAGGGGGATCTTGATCAGCTAGGTATGTGGGCTGAAGAATGACAAATGGCTTTCAATCCAGCTAAATGTGAGGTATTGCATTTGGGGAGATCAAACCAGGGTAGGACTTGTACAGTGAATGGTAGGGCCCTGGGGTGCACGTGCACAGTTTGCTGAAATCGGTGTCACAGATTGTGGTGAAGAAGGCATTTAGCATGCTGGCCTTCATCAGT
>JARFYF010000022.1:23738713-23757502 GCA_030265395.1 Rhina ancylostomus | reverse complement strand
TGCACAAAAGGTGCATTTCACTGTGTGTTTCGATGTACATGTGACTAATAAAGATATCTTATGGAACACAGGTGCCAATAGTGAATGAGAGATTTGGTGCCAGATTGTGTTTGGAGTTTGTGGTGTATTTCTGGGTGCCCCATTATAGGAAATACATTAATTAGTATAACTAAAAAATTATGTGATGCTTCCAGGAGTAGTGGATTTTAGGTAGGATCCCAAGTGTTACTTTTGCTTCGTTTTAATCTTGAATCAAACTCTGTGCCAATGAGCAGGATGATCCTGCAAATGCACCTCAATCTTTTGAGTCTTACTGCTGCACAGTTAGCAGCTTGTTCTGTAATCTGACCTCAACAGATAGTAGATGAACATTTAAGTCATGGTGAGTAGGTCAGAAGAAAACAGTATAGATTCAGATAATGGAACTGATGAGGTTTTCATCTATGCAGGTCCAGAATTCAGCCTTCAATGTTTAAGCAAATCAAATAATGCCTAATAGTTGGTCCATTTTGTGCATCACGCAGCTTGCTTTTCCAATAAAGTTGATGAGAAAGAAAATGTGATATATTGTCTCAGTCTGATTTGCTGTTGTATACACTAATTTTGCAATCATCTTTCCTCCCCGTCTCCTTGCCATATTGATTTTGGGTTTTTCCTTGGGTATGGGGCTGGTGATGACAATTAAACAATTATGGACCAGAAAACCAGAAATATCCATTTCCTTTTGTTTGAATTTTTTTTTTGAGGCTCTGTGACAAGGAACAGGTATACTTATCGTGGAAGATGGAAGATTGCTAGTATATCTGAGGAGGGTGTTTGGTTCGCTGGTGTTGAGAATTGATGTTGGTGGCTTAAATATGGTGGCTTGTTAGATTTTTTTTTTGTTGCCTCCCCGCAACTTTCACCTCCTGGAAACTTGGTTAATGGGAGTTTAAAACATAAACCCAGTGAAAATGAAAGCTCATGGATTCATTGGAACATTTCAGTGATTGACATGTTTGCATACCTATCCCCACCCTTCCTTAACAGGTCTTGGTCTGCCTTTGTTAATACTGGAAGAGGATACTTTTAAGATGACTTGTTGAAATTTGAAATATTCTGAATTTTAACCAAACCACAAAATGCTGACACAATTGGGGAAATTAAAAATTATGTCCAGGTATTTCAGAATCCTAGTTTTTGAAACTTTCATCTTGAGCCAGGTCAGCTATTCTGATAATGTCTTTTGGAATTTGCTGTTGAATGTTGGCTCTTGAATACTGTAGCTGAAAGGGAAAGAACCAAAAAATGTTCGGATACTATCCTGGCACTTGGAAAGTTTCTACCCTAGAAACTGGAATAATTCTCATAATTGTTTCTTGCTAAAGAATAAGCCATTTGTGGTAAAATCGAGGAAAATATTGGTTTATTATTGTGATATGTACAGAGATGCAGTGAAAAGCTTTGTTTTGCATGCCATCCAGACAGATGATGCTATATGTAATTACATTGTTTTCCATTTACTACAATGTAGAATTCGGTATTGTAGTTAAAGAGAAAGTGCAGTGCAGGTAGACCTTGCCCTCTATTTTTGCCCTCAGCCAGCCAGCTAGTTCATCAGCTCATTATGCTCTCCTGTGAATGCACATCGTGTAGGAGAGCATCTGTCAAGTTTTGCTTGACAGAATGTATAAAATCATGTTGACCTCTAATACCATTCTGGTATCATAAATGTTATTACCCACAAGTTGCATTTTGTGATCTTTTGACTGTTTTGTCTTCAACAGTTGTACTAAAATTTCAGTATATCCAGTTGTGGTGAGTTTCAAACCGTTAAGTTTGCTATAATTTACTTTGTCCTATTTATCAATAGTCATTTTTTGTTTCTCTCTTGAGGTATACAAGGTTGTTTCTCTGTTTGTTAATTGTCCTTGAATACTTTGTCTTGCTATTTGCTCCTGGGGAATTATGGCAATTACTGCTGTCCATGTGTTGGAAATACAAGTAGCTGGACAATGGTTGTATCAGAGGTAGGCTGCAGTCAGGTAACTCAGTAGAGCAATGTCTAAGCTCCAACATGGAAAACCTGATGACTGCTAAATTACCAATTTCAGAAAAGTGAGAGGGAGCTATGGAGTTGGATGTCTGACCTTATCTGGCATTATGGTTCTGCAAATCAATTTTGTTTAAACTTTTCTTAATCCATGTAAAAATAAAATTGCTGTAAAATACCTTTTATCAGTAATTCTGATATCCCAAAATATCACACAGCTAAATAGTTTAACTGCTGGAAATCAGAAATGACAACAAACCTTGTCAAGCTTAATCTATAATGGAAAAAAATGGAGTTAGATTTTTGGTTCATGAACTTCATTAGACCTACTCCACAGACTTGTCAACACTTAATGTTGATGATGGTTACAAGATGCTTGTGTTCAGAAAAATGACTTGTGAATGTTGCAATATCCTGTCACAACTTAATTTATATTTTAACCAGACTGGTGAAGTTCATGAAACTCAGTGGGAGTTTAACATCAGGATCTAAAATCTACACACCATGATTTTAATCATGTCAGGGGAAACTGATGTCATTGCTGGTAATTGTATTAATTTTATAACAGTTATTGGCACTTTAAAATTCTTGGAACGCAGTGAAAGGGGTATTCTTTTTGCCTTCTTGTTCTCCCATTTTTCTAGCCATCTGAGTTCTATAATCCTCATATGCTTGCCCAACAAAGTTGCATTAATTTCAATTTTGGAATTTTCAATTGATCTACCCTTGGTGGGTTTTACAGTGGGTAGACATTGTGGGTTTCTACAGTCTTAAGGTGAAGAATTCCTTTCTTACAGCTGAATAACCTTTTGTCCAATTTCAATAAAGTACCTTCTGTTTGGGTTCTTCCACCAATCAAAAGTGTTAAAATCTACCCAATAAAGACTTGACTAATTTTAATTCTATACAGAATTATTTTGTTTATATGAAAGGTGAGTAAAATCAGAGGCAATTGCACCTTAGTTCATTTTATTTCTACTGTACTAAACTGATTAGATCCCCTTTTTTCCTTTGCATAGTGGTTAGTCCTTACCATGCATCTCAAGATCAAACGCACCCTGCTGGAGCACCTCATCAACAGCTGTCCCAACAGCCTCAACAGAATTCAGGCTTTGCACGCACAGGGCAGGCCTTCTACAACAGCAGAGGTGTGTCACGTGGTGGGCCACGCAATGCACGAGGTGGAATGAATGGCTATCGGGGACCTGCTAATGGATTTAGAGGTAGGATTTACCTTGTATTGTTATTGATAATTTGAGTGTAACGTTTAAAGATTAGAATAATTCTCTGTGTAATTAAATATGCCACACTGCTTAAATATTGTTCTAGATCTGCTTTTGTAGAGAATCTAATTTAATCTTGTTTCTGTCCCCTTTCAAGTTATGTTCAATTTTGCCGAAACTGTAATCTAGTAACATTATGAATAAAGAAAGACATATGTTACTGTATGAAGAGTGCAAATGACAGGCCCTCTCCTTGACCACTGAAATCTAAGAACTGGCTAAAAAGGAGTGTGAAAGCACTTGTGAATCATAGAGCATAGAACAGTGCAGCACAATAAATGTGCCAATTTATATAAACGCTTTCTCCGTCATCAATCCTACCCTTCCCTCCTACATTGCCCATAACCCTCTATTTTTCTTATATCCATGTGCCTATCTAAGAGTCTTTTAGATTTCCCTATTGTATCAGCCTCTGCCACCACCACCCCCAGCAGTGCGTTCCAGGCACCCATCGCACTGTGTGTATATTTTTTTATCTCTCACTCCTGTCTGTTTAGTTACTTTTAAAGAAAAAACACACAAAAAAAAAACTACCTCTGACATCTCCCCTAAACTTTCCTCCACTGACCTTAAGCTGATGTCCTCTGATACTGGCCATGGCTGCCTTGCGGAAAAGGTGCTGGCTGTCCACTCCATCTATGCCCATCATAATCTTGTTTACCTCTATTAAGTAGCCTCTCAAACTGCGTTGTTCCAAAGAGGAAAACCCTAATTTGCTCAACCTTTCTTCATAAGAAATGTTCTCTATCCAGGCAGCATCCTGGTAAATCTCCTTTGCACCCTCTCTAAGACTTCCACATCCTTCCTTTAATGAGGTGACCAGAACTGAACACAATACTCCCAAGGGTGGTCAAACCAGAGTCTTATAGAGGTGCAACATTACTTCGTGACTCTTGAACTCAGTCCCCTGACTAATGAAGGCCAGCACACCATACGCCGCCTTAACCACCTTATCAACTTATGTGGCAAGTCTGAGGGATCTGTGGACTTGGACCCCAAGGTCCCTCTGTTCCTCCACACTGCTAAGAATCCTGCCATTAACCTTGTATTCTGCCTTCAAGTTCGTTCTTCTAAAGTGTATCACTTCACACTTTTCCAGATTGAACTCCATCTGCCACTTCTCTGCCCAGCACATGTTCCCTAAGCAATCTCTGCATTTCTGCTGTGCGTTTCCCCAAGAGTATCTGTTCCTAATTTACGCTCCCTAATACCCTCGGAATTAGCCCTCCCCCAATTAGATAAACTCTCCCATATTGTCTGCTCCTATTCTTGTCCATGGCTATGCTGAAGGTCAGGGAGTTGTCACTATCTCCAAAATGCTCACCCACAGAGAGGGCTGTCACCAGAAATCAGGTACAGGAAAAAGAGAAAGTGCAAGTGAGATAGGGAAGGAAAGTCAGAAAAGTAAGAATTTAATTTTTTTCCTGGAATTCTCAAGACATGATAGAAAGAGACCACACATTGAGGGAGGGATTTATTGCCAATAGACAACATTTAAGTAACAGCTAGTGTCTTTAGTCTCATCTATTTGATAGCAAATTATAACTCATTGAAAAATTATAGATGACACATCAATCACAATTTTTAGAAGTCAAGCAGGCAGTACGTGAATAAAACATACAGATGCTGGAACTTTGACCAACATCTTGGAGCTACAATATCTTGGACTTGGTCACCTTTTTGTGATCTTGTTTCAAAGTTCATTGTGGGGTTAGTAACATAGTAGTTAAATTAATGTATGGGGAAGTGGACTGAAGATCCAGAGTGATACAGAGCAGAAACAGGTCCTATGCTGCACCATGTTCATGCTGGCCATTGAGCACCCATCTATACTAATCCCATTTACCAGTATTTGGTCAGTAGCCTTTTATGCCTGGGCAATTTAAGTGCTGGATCCCTAAATGTTGTACGAGCCTCTTTCTCCACCACCCCGTAAGGCAGCGTGTTCCCTATTTCAACCACACACTGGGCAAAAAAATTCTTGCTCAGATTCCACTCCTGCCCCCAATGCTATAGCTCTAATTTTTCTTACATTTCTGCATGGGGAAGGAATAACCTAAAAACCATCAATCTCACCATTAATAACATTGCCAATTTTCATGTCGTCTGTATACTTGTTAATCATACCTTTGACATTCATATCCAAATCGAAATGTACATAACAAACTGAAGATTCCAATGCCAGTCATTATGGTACACCACTGGTCAAAGGCTTCCAATCACAAAACAGCCCCACCTTACCCCCAACCATCACCCCATATCATCTATTACCAAGACAACTTTGGATCCAGCTTGCCAACTTCACTGGATCCCATGGACTCTAACTTTTTTGGATCAGTTTCCCATCTGGTTCATAGTTGAAAACCTGACTGTAGTTCATGTAGACTATATCAACCACACTCATTAAAATATGTTACTATTTTTTGAGTTGAAGCCTTACTTTGCCAGCATGATAATCTAAATTCAGCTTCTTTTAGAATTAAAGTAAAAGTAATGGTGAAACATCTGGGTTATTTTGGGAAAAGTATGGTTCATTAATGTCCTTTAGTAAATGAAGTTCATCTTTACACAGTTTGAATAAGTGTGAATTGAATCCTGTAGCAGTGTGTTTGCCTCTGAAATAGTCAAGCAAATTGCTGGGTTGAACCAAGTGCTGAGACTTCCACCACTTGCATTGCAGTGGTTCAATAAGAGATGACCCACAACTATTACCTCCAGGCAACTAGGTTAAGCATTATGTGATAATCTTGCCAGCAACTTCCATGCCTTGAGAGAAAATTTAGAGTTGTTTCCAAAGGGCATTCAGTTTCTTCCAACCATTTTGTGTTTAAAATGGCTATATCCTCATAAATTGTATGATTATTTTGAGACCAAGAATTGTCTCAAATTGTATATTTACTGCAGGATCTATCCAGTGCTGTTGTCGCACACAGTGATGGCTTTGAGTTTAGTTGTTTGGTCACTGATGTAGTTGGCTTAACTTGGAAGGGATGAAAATGAAGCAGGACAAGTATAAAATATGTATGACATGTCTTGCTAAGTACAGAGATTTGTATTAAACAGCCTGTTGGGATTCACTGCTATTTCTTGTGTATGGAGACTGTCCACTTAGACAGGTCATACCAAGATATTACACTCATGTGCGACTTGATCTTTAGGAGATTGTGCCTTCATGTGCAAATCGGCAAAAAATTGATGAGAGATGGAAATATTTCCTGCGGGTTTCTGTCCAATGAACTTTTTTCAAAAAGGTATTTATCCTTGAGGTCATTCTGTTCCATCTGCATCTGTGCTAATCTTGAAATTATCCAGTGTGCATTGGAAAAGCCTAGTTGGTATTTGGTATCTGATTTAAATATTTGTATTTCAGGTGGATATGAAAACTATCGCCCTCCATTTTCAAACACTCCAAGTAGTAATTATGGACAGTCTCCATTTTCTGCCCCTCGTGACTACTCCAATTCTGGATACCAACGTGTAAGTACTCTTCAGTTGTTATTGGCTATCAACAATCTAGACCTTGGGGAAACATCAGGAATCTAGTACAATGTAGCTTTCTGTTTTTGCCAGTTTATGGAGAAATATGTGAAAAAGTAAATAAGCAATTGGCTTTAGAATTTTAAAATGGAATATTTTGAAGGGGACATTTTTGGATCTATATGCTTAAATAGCAAAACTGTAAGGCTGCCAAACCAGAGATTATTGAACTTTAACAACACAACATTTCAAGATGTATTGCAGCCACTGATTTGACAGTTTTAACTGTTTTCATTTGACCTGATATGTGAAACCTTTCATTTGTTGCTATTTGATCATTTGCCTTCTCAAGATGTTTCACTTCTCAAGATGTCTGCAAGAGTTGCAATGTATTTTTTTCATTTATTCGTCCCGTCTAAATTGTAATCAGTAATGTTTAACCAAATTTGGATATTTTCATTAAGAATATTTTAGTTGAGAACTAGGTCCATTAAGTAAATAAAAACTCCTTTAAACATCATGCACATCTTTACCAATATCCAATGGTCACTTAATAGGCCATTTTAACATTTTTATTATTCTGGGCCTAATTTCCTGATCATGGATCCCGTTTATTGGGAATGCTAATTAAACCAGGAAAGAACTTTTGCTAAAATGTGTAATTGAAAGATTGGCCTGTAACTTTTATATGTTTATTTCTTTCCATGCTTAGTTAGATTGAAAAGAGGTTGATAAAATATTTATTTTCAGAAGAATATCAAAATTAGTAAAAAAAATTAATTGAAAGCAATAAACTTTTGATTTTTTTTAAGGAAACTGAAAATCTTTCCATGTTTAATAACCTGGAAATTGGAATATCTCTTTCCTAGAATAGCCATGTTGTCATTCACTAAATAGTTACAGGAGTACTACATATTCAAAGATTTGGGAACCATGTTCTAAAATAATAAAGCAACTTAAAAACATTGAATTAACCAAACTAACCTTAATTCATATTCCTCCTTGGAGTATCGTCTTGCTGTAAAGATGCATGAGCAGTCGATTCTGGCTACAATGCCATCGCTGGCAAATCTGACATGAGTGAAATTGAGCATTAGGCCAGTTTGAATTGTTGTATTAGACAAGTTGTAGCTCTCAGGTTGACCTAGCCAGTGAGCAGCTTCATTTTGTTTAAATTTCCAAAGTCACAAGTCTCTTAAATTTAACTGGGGACTTGAAAGAGTTGTTTTCAGTCCTGAAAGTACAGGACCAATAATTTTTACTAGTGCAAATTAAGATGTCAGATTTTAACGTTTGGTTTGCTCAGACATGGGAATTCACAGAAGTCTGTTGCCTTTTTTCTAATTTGGAAACAAACTTCTCAAATCTTTGTTGTTTTGTAGGATGGATATCAGCAAAACTTCAAGCGTGGCTCTGGACCTGGTGGACCTCGGGGCACTCCTCGAGGTAATGCTCAAGTGATGCGCTCCTAATGAAGGACTGGAGAAAGTGAAATATTGGCAGTGCTTAATTTTGTCTTTCACAGCCACAGTGCTGCTCCATTCTAGAGGGAGTTGATGAATTACAAATTTATTCTTAAAAGTAGGCCACACAAACTTGATTCAGATATCCCACCCAGAACATTTTTGTTGAAGCTTTGAAGCTTTAATCTTTGTTTTCACTTTGTCAGCTTCGAACAAAAATAACCCTGCTTTATAAATAACCACATTCAATTCTTGAGCAGAAACTGTTTCTGGTAGTTTGCATCTACATAGAACGCGAGAGAGCGAAAGACACGTCTGTGATAAAAGAGCAAATGGTATGTCAGTTTTGTTCCTGAAAACTTGAAAATTCCTTAATTTATTTTTTGTAAAAGAAATTTCGTACTACCATCTTAATGCTGCCACCATTTGTCCCTTTCTGGGAGTATTTTGATAAAGTTCATTTGCGGATGTTTGATTCACTGGTTTTTAAACTGAGGCTGTATTTCTTTTTCTTCTCTGCCTTTTAGAGCTCCCGAGAAGTGTGAGTTTGTAAATTGATGTTGCTGCATCAGAGAAAGTTTCAATAAAGATGTGTTGCACACTTGCAGCTTGTTGCTGATTTCTTTTTGTCAGTTTGTTCTTGTGGAGTCTGCCTTTCCTCTGTTTCCATTCGCTCACTTTGGCTTTATGGGGAAATTAGCTGCATTTCAAGCAGTAAGGCTCATTTTATTAATGCAAATTTTAAACTTTTGGCAGTATAATTGCTGGAAGATCACTCTTGAGCTTATTAACACTGCATGTTAACTTTTTATATTAAAGGGGGCTGCTGATCTGTTGTGAATTGAAGCTTCTGTGGAATTGAGGATTTGTATTTTGCACTAATTACAGAATATTAATATGGTTCAGTGAATCTTTCAGGCCTAAGGTTTTTAGTTCAAAGCTTTGAGTACCAGCAATAAAGATGTAATGCAGCAGAGTTATGCATATGTGAGCTCACTAAACTGTGGTTCATATTTCCTGCTGTTACGGTAACATTAGCAGGCATAATTCCTGGACAAGCATAATCTTACTCTTAATATCTGTTCAAATTACATCCTCAAATGAGTTATCTATAAGGAGTCATTTGCAGTTATTGCTCATTTTGTTCAAAGACATTTAACTCTTGTCATCTGAATTCCAAGTTAATTTTCCTTTAGTTTTATTTACTTCAACAAACCTTTAGAAGATGTTGACGTCTTTGATTTCACTGTGATTCTTGCAAGCTTTAATTGGGATTGATTCAGGTGTGGAATCCCTTTTGCTGAATCATTAGAGCAATCAAGAAGAAAATAATACTCACCCTGTTTTTCTCCCCATTCTCTCCTCCCTCACCCCATGCCCCAAGTAAAATTGCTGGTATAAAAGGACTGCATACACTGCATCTTTCTTGGAAGCTACCTGTTTGCAATATCACCATGATTCTGATTGGATACTTTATTCATTATCATGCAGTTATTATTGTCATCTTTGTTGGAGAATGATCAGTTTTAAAATTGTTCTCATCCAGTTTTTATCGCATGTTGCAACTTTAAGTTTGAACTTCCACGCTTGTCTTAATAGGACTTCTATCAGCCTTGCGTGTGAAAGCCATAATTCGATTTGGTCTTCAAAAGCATTTGTTTATAATTGACTTTTGTTGATGAATAGTTAAGTGTAATACAAATTGATGCTTTATGAAGTTGTTGTAGCACACACCTGCAGAATATAAATATTTTCTGTGTATACTTTGATATTTACTAGGTACTTGTAAGTATAGACTTTCAAACATTTAGATGCAGACTGGGAGACAAATTTGGGCTATATTCTTTTAATTTATGAGTAACATCTGTAAGAAATGCAGCTAATTTTCTTATCTAATATTGCATTTTGCTTTATGTGTTAGCATTTTGACTTCTGCTTATTCTGTCCTGATGGCTTTATCTGGAAATTATGGTGTAAATTGATGGCAGTTGTATGTTATTGTTCTGGCTTATTGTGCTCTCTTTGTGTACATCATTAGTCAAATGTTATCTTAAAATGTTATTGTTTGCTGGGTTATTGTGCTCCAATTTGGATTCCAGTGGAGCATAGTAATGTTTAACATTCGAACATTGGAATTTATATTTATAGATATGAGGGTAAACCTATTTTGGGTGCTCAGTAGGTATAGAATTGCTGGAAATAAGGCGTTTCACTTGCTATCTGAATCAGAAATTGGACAAATCCAATCAAATGGGTCAGTTCTTGGTGTTTCGAAGTTTTCTTTAATAACATATCAGGGGTCCAAATTCACACTAAACAGAAATGACTGCCTGCCCTCCCCAGTTTGTTTGGGGTTTAACTATAAATTTCAGTGGAACAATCCTTCCTTGTGCCTTTTTGTCTTTGTATTATGTTTATGTATATTCTGAGGAGTAGAACCATAGCTGCTTCAGTCTAACCTTGGTGTTGAAATCCTATATCCCTGGAACTGTTTCAGTAAATCTGCACCTCCTCTAGAATGTTCCTATCTAACTCAGAAATTTCAAAATGTATTACTGCAAGGTTTATATCTGCTCTTTATTATAAAAGAACTATTTAAGTTTCAAGAACAACTTGTATTAAATCTTCAAATGAAAAGTGTTTGCAATTGGATCAACAGTAGATTTGTAACTGACTCCTTTGCAACCCATCCCTGAGTACCTCTAGCCATATTGAATATTTGGTGTTCTAAGGCATGCCTTGTGAGTCCTTATTCATACAACCATGAAACAGAAGGTCATATGAACCATTGAGACCATTCCAGTTGCTCCTGTATTGTGTCTCAAATTATTTTTCCATGAATCCCTTTTGAAGACCTTCATTTGATTCTCCTTCCACCACCTCTAGAGGCACTGAGTTCCAGATGGTAATTTCTGTATAAAACAAAGTTGTTCTTTATACTTCTCCTGTACTTTGGCCATCACTTCAAATTGGTTTGCTCTATGAACAACCTGCTGAGGGGAGTAGGTTCTCTATTCATCGTATGAAAACCTGTCTGGATCTTGCATGTTTCTATAAAATCTCTCAACATTCTCGGCTCTGAGGAGTAAAACCATAGCTGCTTCAGTCTAACCTTGGTGTTGAAATCCTGCTTCCCTGGAAGTGTTCCAGTAAATCTGCACCTTCTCTACAGGGTTCCTATCTTTTGAAATGTTGTGATCAGATTTAGATGCAACACTTGTACTGTGGCCTAACTAGTGCTATATGAACATTCCACATAACCACCTTGCTTTTGTATTCTAAGCCTTCATTTGTAAAGTTGAGGTTCCCTTGTGCTTTTACTAACCACACTCCCAATATGTCCTGACAGTTCTAAAGGTGTATGCACACATATACACAGTACCCCTGTTGCTGTCTTATATTGCAGTTCGAATGCAAATAGTATACAGTATATGAATCATTCAAAGGATGTTCTCAGAGTAATATAAAACAAATTTGTAATTCATGAAGATTTTTGTTATATTCATTTGATATACCCGTGCCATTAGAAATAAAGGTAATAAGAGCAGTAGGCCATTCAGCCCTTTGAGTGTCCTCTGCCATTCGGTCCAATCATGGCTGATTATCTATCTGAATACTGAATTCCTGCTCTCACCATACTACTTGATGGCTTTTGCATCTCAACATTTATCTATCCTTTATTAAAAATGGGCCTTCACGTTCCTCTGTGGGAGCAAATACCACAGATTCACCCCCACAGTGAATTTCTTGCCCTGCAATCTGAGACTATGTATCTTACAGAGTATAATATAAAATAAAAACACAACTTACTGAAAAAGCTCAACAAGGCCAGGCAGCATCTGTGGAAAGAGAAGTTAATATATTAGATTTCCA
This sequence comes from Rhina ancylostomus, assembly GCA_030265395.1. Lineage (NCBI taxonomy): Eukaryota > Metazoa > Chordata > Chondrichthyes > Rhinopristiformes > Rhinidae > Rhina > Rhina ancylostomus. The sequence continues at coordinate 23,745,374 of JARFYF010000022.1, read as the reverse complement.
GTATCTGCAGTTCTTGATTTTTTTTTTACTCTGTTGCTCTGAGAACATTTGTCTGTTTTCCATATACTTGGAATGGTCAGTGAATTTTAATGTACTTGTTTTTCAGTGGTTTGGGTAAGCAGTGCTGGAATTTAAAGAAATTAAATATACTCAAGCTTTTTTTAAAGTAGTTGACTAATGTATTGCCTATGCATTGTATATTTGTTAGGGCTTTGATATATGTTTTGAATTCTTCACCTTATTAATGCAGTTAATATGTAGTATTGCTTTCAGTGTGAAATATGAGCTAGTGTTAAACTGTAGTAGTAGACATGAACTAACCTTAAATGTTGTGGTGCTAAAAAGCATTGCAAAGGTCAGTCAGTTTCATTGCTTGTTGGAATGTTTGAATCTGAGTGTTTCAGATGTAGTTAAGGAATTTTTGAACTGGAAACTAAGGATTTTTACACATTGTCACTTGGAAATTAAGACCTGAACTATTGTTTGAGTTTGACAATTGAAAAGTATATATTTTGGTACTGCTTTTCTTGAGGATAAACTAAGTAACTGGATTTATTGAATGCTTGCTTGTACAGTTCAGATGATTGGCCTATGTTAGTCATTTTTTGGCATATTCTGCAATGTGACATTGATTCCTGATACACTAGTAACATATTTCAGCATTGATTTCATTTCTAAATTTGTCTAATTTTATTTTTATTAGCTCAGATATTATAACCTTTAATGTTCAATGCTGGGTAGTTCAGATACTGTGACATTTTGAATTTTGGCTAGTCATGAGGAAAGAAATGTATTTTAAATATCTAATTCATCATTCCTGTCTTTTGTATGATAGGATGATAAGTTTAAGTTATTCTGTGTTAATTAGATCTGTTTCATAATTTGGGGTATTGTCTGTTGATATGTAGAACAGGTGATAATGGAAGACGTGTCCTTGGATTTATAGTCGTACTTAGGCAGAGTTTTGATCTGCCAGTGGTGCATTGTATCTACCATGATTAAATTGGAACCCGCTCTTTGTATGACATTTTTACTGTACCAGTTGAAGCCTGGTGATTAGGAGGTAGGGTTGTGGGTCTTTATTGTGGCAAATGATTGTTATACTGTTCTTCAGTTTTGGTGAAACTGAGGTTTTTGGGCCATTGTAAGATGGCGTGACATAATTTTAGTTAGATCCATATAACATAGGGATAGGGCCTTTGGCCTACCCTGACTACGCTGTCCATTTATTTAGTTTGGTTTCATTTTATCAGTGAATCGGATGAGCATTACTGTGAATTTTTAAGGAGTTTTGCTCAAATCTGAGTCTCTCAACAGAGTTTGGTTTCTGTGATGTTCTAATTGTTGCATTTAATTACAAATTGAGGATCTTTAAGTATTTGCTGGCTACCCAGGCAGCACTGTAGCATGGGTATAAAGGGTTATGTTTTGAAGTCAACATTCCCAGATTAAATTGTCCAAACAGAAGGTTACTTAATAACTTAGGTGTTCATTAATAAAATATTTTCCCATGACTTTCTAATAGTATATTCTCATTGACTTGTTAATTTTGAGGTTTATATTAGAAATTTATTTCCACTGCTTATCCTTTGTGTGACATGCACTCCAATGAATTTTAAATGGAGTTCTGATGAAATTTGAGCTGTTCTAGAAAATATTACATAAATATTTTAGATTTCACTATCTTTAATGCCTGAATTGTAATTTTTCCTTTACCAATTGATGTACGTAAGTTAGGTCATCAAATAAAGGATACATTGAAGTAATCTGAAACGGTGATTAAGATGTCTTACAGTAGCAGCGCAATATTTACTCCTCTCCATCCCCACTGTAAATACCATGATTTTCAATCAATCCCCCACTTTTCCCTTTTTCAACCATACTTTGCTGCCTCTCCCAGTTGAATGTGGTGAGTTCATTATTTTTAACAAATCAGCTGTTCTTTATGTAGATTGAACGATATTTTCAACTGCATTTTGAAATGTTAAAGTTCAACAAAATGTGTAATTGCTGCAATAGCTTTTTTGCCTACATTCAAAATACATGTCTTCATTCTTGTCAACTGGACAGGATTCATTTGATCAGGAATAGTCAAATAGAAATTATACCCATAAGGAAGATTTTAGGAATGTGATTAAAAACCAGTACCATCCAATCTTTTTACTTCTGAGTTGGATGTTGATGGTAAGTGGGGGATAGATCTGTTCCAGATTTAAGCAGCCTCTAAGTACTACCATTTTATGAGAGTGAACCTGATACTATGTACAGCTGGTTTGTTGATAATTGTGCTGAATTAGAAATGCAAGGTAGGTGACCCACGGGTGCTGCCCTTACAGCTGTCAGAGAGTTGTCCAAGTAATTTTGGCTCTCAAAGTAGGTTGTTAACAGGCCATGAAGGGCTAAAATTTGTTCTGGATTTCTCACCACAGAAAAATATGACCTTGTAAAGCAAAGAAAAATTGTCCTTTGTTGCCATCCAGACTGATTATTTTTAAGTGTTTTTAAGTCCTTTAGTTTATCATTGGGTTTCTCTTAAAAACCAAGAAGCACTGAAACATCTGCAGACACGAATTTCCAGAATCAGATAATCAATCAGGTTACTTATTAAGTCAGGCATATATTCAAGAAACATTGAATTTAATAATAATGGATGGATGGATTTCTTTTGAAGTGTGTAAAATCTGGTAGCAACATTTTAAGTGGGAACAACAGTAAGTGGGGCTATTCACATCTTTAACTACATGACTACTTAGAGTTAAAATTGATTTTCAGATGACACAATTTTTGGAAAGCATGTTTGAAGTAATTCACCTGCTTGGCTAGATTCACTAAATATAACAGGGCCAGATGAATTAAAGTGGTGGTGTTTTTGAAGGTTATCAGACTTTTAATTTAAGGAACCTGAGTAAATATGTGAAATGTATTAGAAATCTTTAAAAACATTTAAAGCACAACACATTAAATTCTTGCCAAAAATGGCAGTAATCTGGTATTCTGATTTTGCATTATCTGTTCAGTTGATTTGTATGGTATTTGTTTCACCGAACAATTGTGTGAAGTTGATCTGTTCATGGGGCAACTTGAAAGGTATTTCTCATTTTTGAAATGTAGATGGAAAACTTTTGGTCTCTGTCATTGAGTATAGCTCCTAGCATTTGCATCTCATTGGCTTTTTTGGTCACAGGACCAAAAATTAGCACAGTTGTGATTCTTAGCAGCTACTTAACTCTGGCATAATCTCAGTCAAACCTACTCAATCAAGCATTAAATTGTCTACCAATAAGGAACTAAATTCGTTTATCTGAATTGTGGGCATCACTTTTTGAATGCCTTCTTGCTGAAGCATTCACTGATGATGGTCAGAAGCAAAGAGTCTTGGCTGATTTGTCATTCTAACCTGGTTTTACTGGGCTAATCGATGTGCTGGCACTGCCTGACTGCAATTGACCAACACAGACACAAGATTGCCCTGATGTCATGTAATTTCACTGAGAGACTGGAAGAATTTCCACATTTCTGCTCAAGGAATGATTTAACGGTTGGTTATAGCCAATTCTGGGATTATTTTGTTGATGAAGGTGAAGGATAGGAATTTTTTAGTAGTCATTTGAATAAATTTTTGATTGAGCTTCATTTCACCAAGGAATATCAAAGGGAAATTATGGCTACAGCAAGCTAAACAGCAGTTTTTAAAGGGATGTTGATTAGAGATTTTAACCGTTCTGATATCTGTGAAGGGTAAATTCAGTTAAGAACATTAGGTGGATGACTCATAGTAATGTTAATTTGCAAATCAAAATATTGTATTTCAAAGTTTGGAAACTTTTTTCAACTATCATTTTTACAAAATGTAAATAAAATATTTCCTTGTAGGCCTAACCATAATTTATGGTATCACTTCATTATTTAATTTCATCTGTGTTTTCATAGCAGTAATGTATTATGTATCTCTTATAATTACTCCATGTCCTCCACATCGTACAAGTCCATAAATTTACTTTTGTGTAATTTTGAAGTAAATTCTCCATGTTAGTGTTTATGTTACAAAAGTTTCCACACCTGCAGAAGCAGGAAAGGGAACTTGCATATTCTGGAAATGTGAAATAATCATGGTGTTGTGTAGAGTGAATGGGTAGTTCTGTTGTTATTACCCACACTTGGAATGTGGCAGCACTGGTACGTTTGCATTAACTCAGCTTATGGTCTGCTTCTGTGTTGTAATTTCATGCTCATCCTGTGTGACACTCAGAATGGAATGTGGGTCTAGTGTCTGTGTCTTCATAGATGTGGACCAGGCCAAGTTGGATTTGGTTATTTTACCCCAAATGTGACCAGATTTATTGAGTTCAGTTTGAAGTTATTATACCAGCTTATCTAAGTATACTCAAAGCCTGTAATGTTATCACCCCATTTTGCCATTACAGATGTTGATTGACTAGTATTTTTGGTTTAACTTAATATTTGATTTAATTATGACTGATTTTTATATGTGAATTATAGCCAAAGTAACTGTGTTGAGAGTCATTAGGATTAAAGTAATCAGTAATCCTGTTGATTTATATGTTGACAGTTCCAGAGGATGTCAGTTTCCAGCTGTTTCAGATTCTTTTGTATTAATCCAATCTGTTGATCTGTTCCACTTTGTGACCTATATGAGATTAACCAAGGAGATATTGGGACTATCCCTTGCAGTTTGACGTATTAGCCAGAAAATATTTTTCTCATATCATGAGAATCTTTTATACTCGTTTTTGATGTTAATTCTGTTCTTGGGTGAAGCAAAATTTGTAACACTTGGAATGATAATAAGATGAGTAAAAGATGCAGATCCTTTTGGGAGCGCAGAATTCACCACCTCATCCTCTGACATTTTAAGGAGAAAGAAGAAAATTAGAATCTTCAATGAAGATATAAATTATAACCACCTTCAAGCTGAACTGTATTCCATTTCCCTGTACCCATTCCAAAACAGCCTGCTGGTCTTGTCCCGTAGTTCAATATTTGTGTGATGTCAATTTGTTTTTGGCTTGTGGAGTCATGCCCCAGTGTATTTCAAAACTTAAAAGAGCAGAATTCTGGTTGGAAAAGAGCAAAATAAAATCTCTTGAACAATTTAATTGTTAAACACATTGTGATCAACTTGGGAAATGTGAATTCTCTTTCCCACAAAGAAATGCCCTAAAAGACAAGCTGATTATTGAATGTAATGGGAAAAGGCCAAACTAATGCTTAATTTAGCTTTTGTAGTATGTTGCTCTAAATGTTTTGTTTTTTTTGCTGCAGAAGGTAACTCTCAGCAGCAGAATATTGATGCCTTAGCAGGTTTGGAAACTTGATTACAAATTTTGTGTTATAAACATCAGATAATGAGAACAAAGACCACTTTATACATAAGATTTCCCTCATATTTTGCAATATGTTTGTACATTGTGAGGTATTAAATGACCTGTCTGGTACAATTGATTTGACATCTACAGGTTGTCTTTGCTTGTTTATGCTGAACTGCTTCTGCTTTTCTGGAACAACTTGTAGCAGCTGAGTTGGGAGTTGTTCCTCAAAAATCCAGAGTTCAAATATTAAAATACTGAGCTATTTGTATTTGATGAATACATATCCACAACATTTCTGTCATTGCATAGGAACACTTTCAGTTTGTGCATTCTAAAATTAATGCACAGAACAATAGTGTACAATGTTAAATTGTCTTAATGTGACTGAAAGTTTTTGGCATATATTTCAATGTAGACAGGTCGGTTATGTTATTCATTGGAAGTACACGTTGAAAAAACATTAGGATTTAAATGGAGATGGAAATTTAATCCTTGGAAACAAAGGTTCACTTAAAATAACAATTTCATTGAAAACCTTCCAAATTAATTTCTGAAACTTTAAATGATTAAGATCTGTATATTACTCCGTCAGCTTTGTAACAAAAATTAAATTCATTTTAGTAAGTTGTAAATTGCTCTAGTCTCAAGAATAGTCAAAGTGAATACTTACTCCTTAACTCTACACTGCTAATTTAAATTTGGAATCTACTTTTGTAATGTAATTATTTATCATTGCTGCTTGGATTAATCTACCACTGCCTGATTGCCTCAATGGCACTGATAATTTGTCTTTGCACTAGAGTGTTAGACTGGTAACAAATTTGACAGATTGCTTTAAACTACAAGTTGTCAGTTTCTACATTTATGTGTGCTGGAGTTCTGGAATTTAGCTAACTCGTGAATGAATAAAGACTACAAATTGTGTCTGCTCGGCTCTAGTCATTTTTGAGGATAGCCTCCTGTATTCCCTCTTAATGAGAATGATGTGTCAAGGACACCTACCTTATTTTTCTACTTTATTTTTGCCCATTGTGGTTTCTGTAGCTTTGCAATTAGGTTAACGGTTTAGCTGTTTAACAATATGCTTGTTTTTTAATGAAAATTTTGGGTCAGAAAGAACCAATAATTATTCTAGACATCCTTAAATCTTTAATACTTTCATTCTTTACTCCTTTCGTACAAGGAAATCACTTAATCCCCAAAGCAAACCCTGATTATATGCAAAAATATGCTGATAGGATATATTTACCAGGAGCAGTTACTGAAGTAGATATTTGAGAGAGATCTAGGTTGTTGCAATGGGCTAGCAAAGAGGATGCCTTTATGAAGGA
>JARFYF010000022.1:23682306-23694449 GCA_030265395.1 Rhina ancylostomus | reverse complement strand
TTATAAAAGTTAAACAACAATGTAAATATTATTACTGTTTTGTCTAATTTTAGAACTTCGATGCAAGTGATGAGGAATAGTTTGTCGTATATCAACAGTGAAAGCTATTATTATGATCAGTTTATGTGCAATAATTTGTCACTTTTTCAAATGCCTCACTGAAGTTTATTTAAGTGGGTAACAGTATGAGTTAACAACTCATCTTTGGTTGCCTGCACTCTCAAGATTTGCTTGGACTCTATAGAAATACATTTCAGAAGTTGAGCAGGATGCTGCTATTTTTTTTAGCAGATTTTTGCACCAGTGGCTCAAGGACAAGTTACTATTCGTAAGTTTCTTCTGAAAGAAGAAATAATCAAATCTATTTGGTGGGTTTTTTTTGAAAATGCATAGTTGATTGTACTTGAGCAGAATCCATAGAACAGCAAGAGTTAAGATTCCAAAGGAAAATGGGCATTATTTCAAATTAATTTTGACACACAAGGGGTAAATTTGTTTGAAATCTATAAATAGCTAATACCTTGGATGAGGATAACCCAGAATACTTCAGCTGGTTAGGACATTGTGACGGAATTTAAATGAATCAAAACATTTTAAAAGTATCTTGAGAGTTTTTATTCATCTGAAGTATGAATGTTTGGTTTAACACCAGGTTCAATATGTGGTTTTAGAGTTTCGAAAGATTAAATTGTAGCTGTTTTCCAGAGGACTGAGCTTGATGGCCTTTACTGCTCATTATCTGTATTAAATTCTTTCCACAATGATTCTGTCAATGTGTAACAATAACATAAGTGCAAAATTAAGACAAACCTCAACTACATGACAATTAACATAGCAGTTTAAAATAAAACTGTTGAACCTTTTAACTTGTTCATAGTGGTCATTTTTTGCTTTTTTCAACAAGTTATACATTCCAAAATAATTTCCACAGTACATTTTAAAATGGATTATTAATTTGTTACTCATTTTTGAAGGTCATTGCTTCAACCTCTGCCACATCCTTTTACCCATAATAATCAGTTATAGGAATATATGGGAACAATTGCATTCCCTAGCCTCTCCATACTCCCATTAGCATCTCGTACAGTCAAATGTGACTTGTACCCATCTACATAGTCACTAAAGTTCTTTTATGAATCTTCTAATATGGAGCTCAGTGTTACTGGTTTACTGCTCAACCCACTGGTACTAAGACCAGAACTACATTTAAAATTTAATGAAGTTATCACCCTTCTCTACCAAAGAAGATTTTCCAGGGATGCAGAGTAATCTTGGAATTTAAATGATCGATTTAAACTTCATATTTTCTGTTTTGCACTTTTGATGCTGTGGTGGCCAATGCACTAAAGTTAATCTTTATATGCAATCTTTTATTTATCTACTTTTCTCTCAGCATTAAGCAGATCTCAGCTGGAAACCAAATTTACACCATATGATTTGAAACGTTTGGAGATGTACTCACGGAACATGGTGGACTACCACCTAATCATGGATCTGATCCCTTGCATTTCTCAGCTCTACTTTTTGAACCAGCTTGATGATATCTCATTATCTGTTGCACAGTCTGTATGTATTACAGTACTTTTCAGCTTTTGTATTGTGTTCATGTTATTTGACATAATTCAGTTTTTAAAGCTGGTATTTCTAGTTTTTAATGGATTCTCCAGCCTAAATCAGTACGAAGCACTGAATGAGCACAGACAGGAAGCTTGATAATCTTTAAACAAAACTCTGGGGCAGTTACTTTGAGTATGACTTTCTATTGATTGGATTATAACTCAGATTGTCTATTAGTTGTCCAATAATTCAGTTGGGTGCTGTGGAACAAAACCCATCAGTGAATAAAGCAACAAATGTTGGAAGTAAAAGGAAAGAAAAGCTTTTCTGTCATTTTATTTACCACTCTCAATTCTCCCCTGCCCTCTCTGCATTTGTTCTCTATTCCTTCTATTCCAAATGTTCATTTTAAGTTTTTATCCTGAATTGGGAGTTGTGTCTTTGTGCTCTTGATTAAGAGACTTGGCTCTAGTCTATTAACTCACTTCTTTCTCCCACATTTCCCTTCTGTGGTACAAATTTTTTTTATTGCAGGACAGTTTTGTTTACAGTCTTTGTTTTAAAACATGACTCTTAGATTCAAATATTTTGATTAGCTGACAAAATTAACATAAAAGTAACAGTAATTGAAGCAAAACTAATTGGAAATAAAGAATGACATTCCCTGCAATTGGATAGTTTCCATCGTAGCTTTTAAAACAAGTAAGAAAGAATATTGTCCTTACTATAATTTTCCAAAATTCTCTTGATTTGGGAGATATTCCTTCAGATTGGAAATTGTGCATGTCACTCTACTGTTTAAGAAAGGTGGTAAGCAGGAGGCTAGGAATTCCAGAACAGTTAAACTAATACCTGCTGTTGGAAAATAACTGGTGTCTAGTAGCGATGGAATACTTTGGTAATTTAAATTGAATGAAGAGAGATTGGGCTGGGAAGTTCCACTCATCATCCATCAGTTATTGTATCGGAGATTCTTTACTGGGCAGTGCATTTTGCAGCCATTAGTCTAGGATTAAGAGATGATAAAAATTGGGTTGGACAATCTGGCTCATTATGTTGTGGATTGAGAATTTAGCTGAATATTGAAAAGGTGATTAATGTAGGTATATAGGGGATAGTCTGTGTATGCTTATGTGGGTTTCTGGAAGATGTGATAAGTCCTTCACAGAAGACCCTCAACTAAAGTTGAAAATAATGTGATTGAAGGCAGTTTTTGACCTTTTGAAGAAATTAGCTAATCATCAGATTGGCAGGATGGAATCATTGGAGTCTCACAAGAATCTCTGTGGGAGCCACAACAATCACTGTTTATATAAGGGACTGATAACGAGATAGAAATCAAAATATCCAGATTTGCTAATGATATAAGGATATTTGGTGGGATTGTAAGCACTATTAACTATCAAAGAGATGTTAATAGAAAGGGTCAATATAAACTTGGGGATTCAAGTACATCATCAAAATATTCAGAAAGGCTAAAGGAATTTTGGCCTTCATTTCAAAAGCTCTTGGGTTCAAACAGATAGAGGTTATGTTGCAGCTGTATAAACCAACCACTGGTTGGGCCATACCAGCCAGCCATACCTACTTTCTGTATCTAGGGGACAGAGGAATTTGGAATCCTTTAACAGATATCAGTTGATGTTTGTAAAGGTTTGCTGGATTATTGTCTAGAATTGTCTTCTGAGGAAAGGTTGGACAGACTAGCCTTGTATCTGCTGAAATTGAGAAGAGTGAAGGAGAACTTTATTGAAGCGTAGAAGGGGGGTGATGTGGACGTGGAGAGGATTTTTCTTATTGTGGTGGAAGAGGTCTAGGGGGTCACTGTTTTAAAAATAAAGGGTCACCTTTTTAAGATGGGGTGAAGGGAATTCTTTTGAGTTTTGACTCTCTTCCTTAAAACATGGTGGAAGTAGTGTCTTTGAATATTTTTAAGACAGATTCTTGATAAGCAAATTGGGGGGAAAGATGACTGAGGATAGATTCAAAACTGGAGATGAGGTTACAATCAGATTGTCCAGGATATTAAATATCAGAGCAGGCAGGAGGGATCAAGTGGCCTTCTCGTAACTTGTATGTGATTAGGCTTTCAAGTGATTGTCAGCAAGTAAATGTTCACAGTTTAAAGTGGTAATATTTAGTAGAAAATGCTGACTTATCTAAAAAAATATTCAAAGTATTTTCTTCCCTCTGTTTTCCATTGAAGGGCTGTAATCCCAATGAAAGCCATTCTCTTTGGGGGGGGTTTGTGATAATATCGATAACACTACTTCATCCCTCAGTCTCATTTTCCTGGTTCATATCATGGATTATTATGGAAGTCAACACAGGATTTTCATGAAATTATGTACATTTGACCTGTCACCCCTCTGCTGTTCAGCTAATTTTCTTCAGGTATTAAACTTGTTGGATTATTTGTCTGGAGGTTTTATTTTCTTGAATTTTTGTCTATTCCCTGTTTCCTCTGTCCTCATCTCTAAGTCAGTGACTTCCATGGGATTCAATTCCCCTGTATGATGGCAGGTTTTTGACATTTCACAAGAGAACAATCAATGAGTAACAGATGATAGATGGGATCCTCTTTTTCCATATGTTGTCTGTACAATAATGAGGGCTGTTTTGGCTGAAATAAGTGGAAATCTGGGATTAAACCTGGATCCAGCTGTTCTGAATGACACAGTACTATGCTACAGCATGTATGTATACACATCAGGGTAAATTCTTGTTGGTGGGTCTTTAAGTTTTTAGATAATTATTTTGATAGTTATTACAAAAATAATTTTCAGCAAATTTGACAAATTAGCAGTAACTAATAAAGTAATTTCCACTTTTGTGATTAGTGTTGTAAAATGAAAAGTTTAATAGAAGAATAACTTATCAAGAGTTTAAATTCACCTGTGGTTTCATCTTGTTTTAAGGCATTACTGTTAGGTATTGGACTTCAACACAAGTCTGTTGACCAGCTCGAGAAGGAAATTGATCTTCCAAGTAGTCAATTATTGGGTCTTTTCAACCGGTTAATCCGCAAAGTTGTCCAGGTAACTGAATCATTCGATAAACAGTGCTCTTTGTAGTTAATTGTAGGAAGAACATTATAATTGCAGAACCTTCTACAGAGCAGTATATTGAAATATTGTAACATTATGACTGACATTGTCACATTGGAACAAAATTGATTATGATTAATACTTGTCAAAAACTTGTATTTGGCTTGCATGTTCATAGATATATATTTTAAATTATACATGTCAAGTTCTAGCTGTACGGGATATTAAACAAATTATAAAATGCAGACAGGTTAGCATTAGGCACACTATTTTGATGGTCGTTGCCAGAATAAAGTTTGTTTGGGTTACCCATTCCTGTTCAATTAAAATAATTAGTTGTATTAGCTGCACTGTAATGCCCTGAATTAGAGAAAACAAAGTGATGCTATAAATGTATTGGTATGTACTGAAATTACGGTGTCAATCAACAATTTATTTATAATGTCACATCTGTGTTTATGCTGTCTTTAAGTTGAAAGTACTGTACCTATAATATTTAATTTAAAATGATATGTGATCTGCAAGCTGATGAGCAAAATGACATGTATGCCAGATTAATTGTGGGTTGAAAAATTCTTGGGTAAATAATGACTTCACGTTTTCCTGTGTGTTAGCTCTTCAATCACATCCTGGAGAAGGATGTGGAACAGCAAATGATTTCTGCGAAGGAGATAGTCATGGAACCTACAGTCAAGTCGCTATCTGAGGATCTGGTATGGACAGACGGATTTGTTTAGGAATAGTTTCATACACAGTAAATGAAACTTGTGATTCTTTTTTAACTGTATTTTCATCTAATTGTAGACTTAAAACCAAAGCCATATATTTAACCTTATTTTTATGGTACAATTATAACTTTTAAAAGGCAGGTACATGAATGAGAAAGATTTGGACCGATATGGGCCAGATGCAGGCGAATGGGACGAGCTTAAGTAGGCATCTTAGTTGGAAAGGACAAGTTGTCCCAAAGGGCCTGCTTCCGTGCTGTATAACTCTATGACTATGTTTGGCAGAGCAGCACAACCTTGAGATATAAGTCTTTTAAAAGCTTATTACAACCAATCTAAAGCATAACACAAAACATAATTAAAATATTACAAGAAGTGACAAAAAATTAAATGATGTAAAAGATTACAAAATGTCATGTACTGATGTAGCCTCTGCACTCTAATATAATCTGGCACTGTTTTAATTTTTAATTGTAACTTCAACTTGGATGCATTTCTCATTGACTCTGAATGCACCCCATACTTGCAATCAGAGTGATCCCTTTGGGTTCATCTCTTGGTCTGCAGTCCTATGCATGCCCCCAACTCTACCTTTTTATAATACAACAGCTATATACATGAGGGGTGATTGACACAACTGCTTCCTTCTTGATATTACCATTTGTTTCTAAATAAGCCCAAGAAACTTTGATCAATTTTTAGTCTATATTGATTCATTATCAAGAAATGTTTTTAACTGTGTATGGTTAAAACAGTTACAAATCCATAATCTGTATCAACTGCCAATTACTATTAGACCAGCGCTAGGGTATCCCCCAGAAGTGATAAGTCTGAGTGAATACTTGGAATAATAAATTTGGTTCAGAATAAATGTGCATTGCTTTAGTTAAATATCTTTAAAACAAGTAAACATCATTTAAAGGTAATTTATCTCCAAGAGTTATTTGAGGAAATGATTAGGAATGTTGCATTCCAGGCATACAGCATCCTTCTAAGTACCTTGTACTGATACTGTTGTTACTTTATATAGGAGGAAGCAGCAAAGGAATTTGAAGAAAAACATAAGCAGGAAGTTGAAAAGCTGAAAGGAATGGATCTAACCCAGTAAGACACTGTTAATGAGATTTGGACATAAAGTTGAATTCAAATTTACTAAGTCTGTGCTCCTGAGGGATATTAGTTCTATTAACTAGAAGCATAAAGAGCTTAATTTTATAGGAGTTACTTGGACTACATCATATTTCACTAACTTTGGTACATAACATTTGCTTTGACTATTAATTGCTTGAGGTAAAGTAAATGGAGTTTTAACCCTAGAATTTTGGTGACTCATATAATGTTGTAAACCTGAACAGATGAAGGTAATTGCAGTCAACATAATTTGTCTTATGTCAAGTAAGTTAATTTCCATTGGTCCAATAATCAGTAAGGGGAGAAAGTAGATTTGTAACCAGATGGTTCTTGGAAAATTGAATGAAATCAGAATCCATTATAGCTTTTAAAATAGAATTGACTACACAGTTATAATTATGGGGGATCCTTCATGGTGAATGTTAGATTTTTGTTAGAAAGTTAGAACATAAGATCAAGGAAAAGGGGTAATGCCATAAATCTTTTGAAGTCTGTTGTGTCATTCAGTGAGATCAACTGCCCTATCCCCTTATCCTGTGATTATCCTTATCCAAAACTGTATTTATGGAATATAGTCTGCAACTGAGTTTTTTGGGGTAGAGAATTTCAATGATTCAAAATGTTGTGAAAGAATTTCTCCTCACATTAATCGTAAGCACCAGTCTCCTTATCCTGAGAACGTAGCTTCTATTTCTGAACTCTTCACCCAAACTCCAGCTTTTTGTTGCTCAACTTCCAGCAGAGGGTGCTAGGTTGCAGGAGAAGGAAACCCTGGCCTATTTCCAACACAAGCCTGAGAGTGTTTATACTGTTGTAGCATTGCTTTCACTGTGCTCATTTGAGAACAACCAACAAGACAGGGACTCTGTTAATAACTTGATTTATATGGTTTAGTTAAACTCTCAAAGCTATTATAGGACACAAAAGAATTATCTGAAGTTTTTTAAAAAACATCTCACTTGTTTGTGTCTTAATACTTCTTGTTCCTTGAAGGTATTCTGTACAGCATTTTGATACATTATAGCACTGGGATATTATTTAACTTAATTTACATCTTAATGCCTTTATTTGTAGACTATATTTTCTTACTTATTGATCTTGCATGGATGTGAAAAGTCTCTGAAATCTTTTGATTAAAATACTTCTGGATTAACCTTTAATGATATAACTTAAGCAGTGTTTACTGGCAACTAATCAGTTTTACACAAGCTTTGATTTTCATTGTTTATTATAACTTTTTGTTTGTCAACTTCTATATCCTGAATTCTGGGAAGTTGTTTGATTTTATTCTTGCTTTTCCTCTGCCTGCACTATATTGATATGATGTATTGCTTGTTCTGGACTTCAGACATCCATATCATTTTTGTTAACCAGGTATATGATCCGTGGCAATGATGATGAATGGAATGAAGTACTAAAGTCAACTGGAAAGAATGCCACAGTTATCAGCATTCAAAGGTGACACATTTACCTGTCTACAGAATGTTTTTAAAAATTTTTTTGAAGCATTACTGTGTTAACAGAATGAGCAGTTTTGAACACAGTTATAATCAAATAGCGTCATGGAAAGATTTTTTTTAAAAGAGAAAATGCGGGTGAGAGAGACAGAAGTTGTACTGAACCTAGCTGCATACAATGGCAAGGGGATTCGGGGAATTGAGAGAGCATGCAGCACCCATCAAAAATAAACCATATTATGTCCAGAATATATAAAGAGGAAGAACGTCTTGAGTTTATAAATAAATTCCCTTTCATGATCTTTAAATAAATTGCAAACTTAGTGAGATATTCTTTTGTTTCACAGACTTAGTCTTCATGAGGGAATTACAATTCTCAATGGGAACATATAGTCAATTTGCATAATTTTTATTTTTTTAGTGGTAAAAGAAAACAAGATTCGACAGAGAAAGGAGGTCATCGGTTGGAGAAGAAACGGATTAAAAAGAATAAGGAAAAAAAACAGAAGTGGGCAAAATAATTTACATGAACCAAAGCATAATTTCAAATTCAATAACATTTCAAATCTAGCATGATCAGCATAATTTGGTATAAAGAGGTTTTTTTTCAATAACTTCAGTTATCCAACTGTAAAAAATATGATTGGACTGAGGAAATGAAAGGTCAAGAATTACTGAAATCTGTTGCATTTTAATTCAAAATTCTGGAGTCCTTAAGGAATAGAAGATCACTGCTTTCCTCCTCTTCCCTCGAGATATGTGTTAACATTGACATTTCCAGGTTTTTATTTTTTTTAATACGCAGTTGAAATGGTGTGATGGATCTATATAAAAGGCAACTTAATAACGTATGTAAAAAATGGGATGGGGTTAAATATATTAAAAGTTGCTTTTATTTTCACTTGTGATCGATGTGTTTTAAGTCCTTGCCATCCAACTTAATTTTGTGGTGTTCGTAAGTAAAGGCTTATATATGTGCGTCTTACTTCTTTACAGCAGTCTGGTTAGTTATATTTAAATCTGGAAAAGAAAATCAGTCTTTGTGGGTCTGAAAGGCTTGGAGTCTTCCAGATAGTTAGAAGAATTGATGGCTTGTACACCAGCTATCAGATTGTGGTATGCAGTATATTGATACCAATATGAGACTTAAGTTATTACAACTTGAATATCATAATTAAGAGTTCACTTTCCAGACAGGTGACTACATTTCACAATTGTGGAATACTTTGAAATCCTGAACAAGCTATTTAATTGTTTTTCTTCTTATTCAGTCTTGGTGTATATGTATTACAGCGGATAACAAAAAATACTTCCCATTGCTGAATGCCTCTGATAGAGTGTTAATGAACTAGCTTCTTGCAATGCTACAATGCAGTGAGGGTGCTCCTATTGCTATTGTTTCCAGGAGATCCTAAAGCAGCAATAATTTGGATATTAAAGGTAAGTGAGTAAGTTTTTTTTTAAAAAAAGCAATGTTCAATGATTGCATTTTGCAGTATGGATGGCTTTAGGCAAACATAAAGAAAGCCCTTGGTGTATTCAATAATTCATTTAAAAAACTTTTATACACTGTTATTTAGAATGGTGTAATTTCAGTCACCTTGCACCCAACTTGTGACATTCACTAATTTGAAGTACAACAGTGTGGTAGTTCCTATAACCAAATCAGAAGTACTGAAGTTGCCCAATAGGATTATAGTTCTCCAAATAGAGACCTTCTACTTAACAGTGCTTGGGTTACAAACCTAAATGACTGGGATTAGGTGTAAGCAAAAACAACATTTAATAGGCAGAATTTCCAAACAAGCAAATTCAGTGGTTTGAAGCTGAGAGGTGATGGAAGGATAGCAAATCTGGAACTTTATATGCCTTTTAGGAATCCACTATGCACCTCAATTCATGTTCATTAGGTATAGTTAAACAACAAAGTACTCCATTTGAGGAAATATCATAATGACATGAATAATGTGTGGCAATAGTTTCTTAAGCGCAGTTCAAGTAAATGCTTGTTGATTTTTTTTGTGAATTCCTTATCAATCATGGCATGGTGGCATAACGACGAGAGAAACTGCTTCATGCCTCCTGACCACCGGTGTTGCCTGTGTAGAGTTTGCAGGTTTTCTTTACAGTAACACGTGTTTCCTTATATGTCCCAAAGATGTTCTGGTAGGTTAATTGGCAACTGTAGTTGCTCCTTAGTGTAGGTTAACAGTAAAAAGAATGAAAGGGAAATTGATGGGCATAAGTGAGAAAGAACAAGTTTTGGAGGTACTGGGACTCATGGGATTGCTCCCCAAGTATTGGCCTGGACTTGACAGGTTGAATGGCCACCACCTGTTTCTAATAAATAAAATAAAATGGGAGTCAGCCATTCAAGTCTAACTAAGTGCATAAAATAAATTTCAAACTTAGAAAAATTTAATTTTGGACAAAATAATTGCATTTTTTTCTCCTAATGTCTATTATGGCATAATTTACAATTTTAAAAATCAGTTGTTTATAATTTAGTGTGCAAAACATTACCAATTATGAATCTTGTTTCTTAATATATGTTCAACCAGATCTCCTACAGTTTATCAAAGAAAATGGGGAGAAAATGGCACTTTTGAGTGAGAGTTCAGATTTGACCATTTTTAGGTGTGTTCAGTTATTGTAAATAGACCTCATGAGAAACCTTAAATTGATCTATTGGGCAATAAAGACTAAAGCATAAATTATAACTTATTCATAAAAATATCAACAAGGCAAAATTGTTTCTCTAGTTTTTATTTTAAAGATTTTGTCAACAGTACAAAAACACCAGTGTGCCAGCCTTGGCACTAACTTTTCAGCTCAAGATGCTGAGAAAGAACATTTCCATCAGGGATACTGTACACTCCTCACTGACAAACACCCCCCCCCCCCCAAAACTTAGGCAGTTTTCAGCTGGATATTTTTATAACTTCTACACTAAGTAAATATCTAATTTTCCAATTAAAAAAAAACTAACCATTGTCATCCAAAGACCTACTGCCATCTCTGCAATCCAATTTGACTTCCTTCCCTGCTAAACTCAGCACGACTCTATTTGTTCTGCTTCTGACTGACTGCTTCATAATTCCAAGTTCTGAAATTTCCTTAGAACTTTCCACCTTTCTTTGCTTCAAGGACAGTCCTGAAGTAGTGCTATGAACAAGCTTTTAGTTCTGTCTCTTGTTATAACACTGTGTCAGTCGTGTGAAGTACTTTAAAGCCAAAATATTAACGAAGATAGTAAAGAACATAATTCATGTGAAAATTTGTCTCAGTTATTTATTCTGTGATTGAACTGCATGTAGCACCTTCCTGAATTGCAGTATTTTGCTTTTGGAATATTTAATGTCACATTGTGCCCAGATGTTTGAAGCTGCCTTTTGAATTTAATACTAAGGTGATGGTAATCCTTCAGTACAATTTAGAAAGTATGTTTTATTCTGGTATTTACAAAACGTGTTTTGTTTTAGTTATCGCACAGCCTACATAGGTAAAATCCTGAAAATGGACTTTCAGTATACTAGAAGCTAATATTTAACAGTGCATTCCATGGCTGCGTAGCAACTATTTTAAATCTGCTTTTTTTTATAAAACACTCAGTTTTATTTATATGCACCTTTTATACTGACTTTGAAAGCTTTACTTCAAGAACTGATTATAATTTGCAAAGTGTGTATATTTCATTTCTACCTTATTCTCAATGTTCTTCAAAGCATTTGTTACTTGTATTTAGACAGGAGACTGCATTGGCTAAGCCCTCTTATTTTAAACTAGTGCAAAACTAATGTGCTTTTGCTAATCTGTACGTGTTATTATCATTGATTTTTATTAGTCCATCATGGACTCTAATGACCTTTTTAATGGGCTTTACAGGTCAGTAGATCTTATTGTCTACTAACAAAATCTATAGATTTTAAAGACAACCCCCTTTAATGTATTATTTCAGGAAAAAAGCAAAATATCATGCATGTACTAAGCTGGAATACAGTTAGAAATTGAGATTCCTCATTATTCCTAACAAACTGATTAATACCTTTGCATAATATTCGTATGTGCTGTTATAACAAAGCCATTAATCTGTTTATTAATATTTTCATCTTATAATGGTAAAGTATCGACAATGTATTCAAGAAATGTACCCAGATTAATTTTAATCATCGTAGTGAAATTTTCCACTCACATCAGGAAATGTCATTTATGGTCTCTCCATT
>JARFYF010000022.1:23661035-23674850 GCA_030265395.1 Rhina ancylostomus | reverse complement strand
CCTCCATACCTTTGGCCCATCTCCCGGTGGATCTGCTCTCCCCTCCTCCCTCGCACCTGCCTAACAACATCTCTTACTTGCCTATCACTACCTTGTGCCCACCCCACTTCCCCTCTTTTGTCCACGTATCACTGGTCTGTTTTATCCCCCCTATATACTGGGCTTCCCCTTTTCCTATCTTCAATCCTGAAGAAGGGTCCTGACCTGAAACACTGACCATCTGTTTTTCTCCATTGATTCTGCCTGACCTGCTGAGTTCCTCCAGCATCTTCTTGTTCTTTTCATCTCGATTCCAGTATCTGCAGTCCTTTGTTTCTCTACTTTGATGAAGTATTATAGGATGGCCAGTGCTCAAGAAACTGTACCCTCTAATGTGCCAATGTCTTCAGACAAAGATGGGGGGGGGGGGGGGAAGTGAGAGGAACACAGTGCATCTGAAATATGCACAAGGAAATGCCATATTAAATATAAGTTTTAAATTAAATTAAAGTTCTGATTTATCTTCTAATTTGTCTCAATGGAACATTTGGGCTTCTAAAAATCCTTCACATTGCTACGTCCATGTCGATTTAACACAAACAGTACACCTTATTGAAACCTATTAAGGTTGTAAACCATCTAGATTTCAGTTAATAGGTCAATAAGGAAGAATATGAATAACCTGCTGAGGTAGTTTCTGAAGAGGAGCTCTTACTGCTTGATAACATCCATTAATATTTATAAGCCAACCTATAATCTAATTTTCTGAGGGCTTTTCATCACTAAAACTTCCCAGAGGTTTCCATAATATTGACTGCCTCTGCCCCTGTCACATTTCATCTGCTCTGCTGAAATGCACATCCATGCCCTTGTTAACTCTTGAGTTGCCAATTCCAATGCTTTCCCACTAGCTTCTCACGTACATGAACATATACAAATCTCACTCTTCTATCTGCTACAGTCCATAAGAATTTCCGTCCTGCGGAGTCTCAAAACACTATTTTAAAGCATCCAAATCTTTGTGCTTTAATGCAGGATCAGTAAACTGATCAACTCTGATTAGAATAAAATGGAATATCATATCTGAAAACAATGCCTTTTGTTCTCTCGTTGTCCTTGGCAGTTCACAATTCTGCTGCTATAAATATCCATCTTCATGATTTAGACCACGAAATGCTGCGGACTGTTGAGATGGGAGGAAGTGGGACCATGTGGGGTACATTACACTTGAGCCCAAACCTGGTTTCCACTAACATTCAGTTTCATCGTCCTGAAGCAATTAAATCGTGACAAAGCAGAAACTGACCAACAAATTTGCCCATTCTTGTTGAGGGGCCTTGTGCCCTCTATGACTCAGCACTACACAGGGCTAACGATCCCTAATTGATTCTGCCTGAACAGAATCTGTATTCTGAATGAATCATACATCTTCACGTTATTTACACTGCATTTATTACAAGTAAACAATCCTTTCAGCTCCTAACCTAAATTGTGCAATACCATGATGTTATAATTCTTGAGCATTGCTGCTGGCAAAAAACAAAGTCACATTTTAAGTCAGTTGTACCCAAAATAAGTGTAGAAATTTGTTTCTGAAAATCATGCAACTATTATCTCAAGTCTTCCTCACCCATTCCCCCTGAACTGGCTCCCACTACCTCAAAAATAAAATTCTTATCCTCATATTTAAATAGTTAATGATCTATCTCCCTCAGTAACCTCCAGATCTACCAACTATTTCCCTCACCTCTCAGAGTGAACTCCTGTACATATCCCTCTTATAGGCATGTGCTTGCGTTGGCCACATTCTCTGACATTGCCACCTCAAATACTACAGCCTACTCTCTGACATCTGTACTTTTAAGACCTTAAAGATCACATCTTTGAACAAGGCTCTCTCTAATAATCTTTTAAAAATTTATGTCTCAACAACTGCTTTTTGATTGTGCTGTGAAGTACATGGAGTATTCCACACGGAAGTATTTGTACTATCTAACAATCATTATAAATACAAAGTGTTCTTACCTCCAGCACATCAGAAATTGGTAAAATTATTGAGTTGGTATCACCATAATATAAGTACTGCATCATCAGCTGGAGGGACAAGAGACAGATCAGAACAGCTTGAAACAAAACTATCACTTTCTGATGTTTTTTTAAAAAAACATACTTGCTACATATGCACTTTAACACCATGCAACACTATCCACATCAGAAAGTAATTGCTTATTATTATAAATGCTGTGAATAGTTGCTGTTAACTAGTTAATGTTAATAGACAATACTTGTAATGGCAGTGAGCAGAGTTCAGTCTTGGCATACAGTGAAACATGTCTACAGCCTCATTTGAAGCCTTTCCAGCTTTTAACAGAAACATTCTTGACATTGGCACAGTGTGCTCGCATACCAAGTCACAGAGTGGAACCAAATGTGTTCATTCAATGATTGTTGAATTGTGCTCTGATCTCGCTGGAAAGCCATGAGAACTATTGTCATTGAGAAGTGGCTGCAAAACTTACCAGTCAGCCTTCCCCATTCTTGTGCAATCTCTGGTGACCAATTATGTACAGTCATAAGCAAAGGCTTGGAAGAGGGAGTTCAAAGACTCATAATGGAGGACCAGTTGAAGGACAAAGAAAATAAAGACAGGGAAATCTAGGGAATAAGGACTTCAAGGTGACAATAAAATGAATGGGACAATTTCATAGCACAAGTTGACTGCAACCAGCATGATTCCAGGGCACTGCAATAAAAAGAAACGTACCTGGAAAATGTGGTATTTAATTTCACTGATCTCTATACACTTGCAAGGCGGGTTCTCCAGAGATGTCTTACTAGTCAGCAGCATTTTAAACCTGGAGAGGAAGAATTGATATGAGTATCCTGTTTAACAGTCCCATAGAAATAACATTCTTTCCATAATTTAAAACCCTTTCTTTCATTCCCATTGCAATACGCATCAGTTGTCAATTGGAAACTCATTCTGAGCACAAATCTCAGTGATTTGATCACTGGAGCAAGTGGTTCACACGATTATGCCTACCCTCAAAGCAACACTTAGCTTTCCCATTACTGAGAAATTAACATACGAGAAATTGCTGGGTGACTTTGCACAGCAAAATGCTGCAACACAAAGGCTTTGATACACGACACTGATGGCTGTTTTGGTTTTAATCATACATTAGTAACTTAAAATAGAACCAAGGAAATTTTAATTCATTCTTGGAATATGGGCAAGGCTGTTATTTCTAAAAACAGAATTTTCCTATTCTTAGTGTTACTTGTGAATGTTAAGCTTGACAGTGCATTGTGATATTTTGTTTCTACTCCAACAATTAGGGTCCAGTTGCTGCACAAGAGAATGCAGGTCCGTTCATCTGAACTGCATTGTAAAGGGAAGCACCAAATCATTGAATTGTACAGCAGAGAACCAGGCTCTCTCAGCCCAACTTGTTCGGACTGACTACTTTGTATGCCCTACCAGAATTTGACTTCTCAAAATGCATCACCTCACATTTTTCTGGATTAAATTCCATTCAACTTTCCAGCTGATCTATGCTTAGACAACCTTTTTGGCCATCTTCCACTCCATCAGTTTTATGTTGTCTGAAAACTTAGTAATATACCTCCTACATTCTCATCCAAATCATTTATATATATGTTACAAATGTCACAACAACGATCTTTGCAGGACACTACTTGTTACAGACATCCAATCAGAAAGAAATGCCCATCCATCACTACCCTCTGCTTCCTATCACCAAGCCAATTTTGGATCCAAATAACTTGCCTTGGATCCACCAAGCAGGACCATGTCAAAAGTCTTACTAACATCCATGTAAACTGTGTCTACTGGTTTAGCCTTAAGATGAGAAGAGATGTTTTTTGATTGACCCACATTGATGATGTTACCTTTGCCACTGGTTTGGGGGAGGGGAGTGAGAGGCAGCAGCTGAGGTTGAAAACAGAAATAAAATAAAATGTTGACTGTTTCTCTTTCCACTGATGCTGCTTGAGACTGCTGGATTTTTTTTTAATCATTTTCTGTTTTTTTTTATTTTCATCTGCTGTTGGGGTTTAGGGTACATTGGTATTTCAGGAGTACAATGGACATGTATCAAAATCATCTATTTGTGGTGCTTTATCATACCTGTTTGAGGCAGTAATTAGGAGAACTTTATGTGCATAAAATGGCTTTCCTTCCACCAAGAATGTTAAATCTGACATGTCTTTATTATTCAGAAAATGAGGATCTGAAAAAGAATGAAGAGAAAGCATGTTCAAACAGACGGTTAATGCAAATGTTCCTACAAATTCTGATGGTGATGATTGAATGTTGTGTAGAGGACATTATGCAAAGCATGTGAAAGGAGGATAGACTGATAACTAAATATAATTTAGTGGGAGTTTATAAGGGATGTGGGTTTTAGGCAACAATCCTTTGTGGTAGGGAGGGGTGTGAAAGAGATGGGAAGAATTTTTCTCAGAAGCCACTTGATTTAAACTACATTCCACTCTGAAGTAAAAGGTTTTGCTGCATGGGAATGATCTGATAGAGCTGAGAATTTCCCCAAGGGTGCATCCATTAATATATTTCATTGTCTCAAGTACCTGTGGTTATTCTGATGAATTCCTTGTTGATGCAATACTGGGATGTCATTTAAAGAAATAATGTCAGCTCTTAGTTGCAGGCTCTAGTGCATTACTGGTTCAGATCAAGAGGACAAGGGGGACAGTTGGGGATTCATTGTTCATCCTGGCAGTCCTCACTACTGTGGGGAAGATATCCCTAGATCCCATTTCCAATGATCATGCAGTGATTGCATTTGGAAGGTGAATGTGTGCCAAAGTGAGGATAACAACATCAGCAGCTTTGACAATTGCATTGTCTGCTAACAATCTCAGGCTTGATTTTAAACTGTTCTTGTCAGGTAGGATTTACCTCACCCAATTCTTATCCTAATGTCTTCAGTGGCATGGGTGAAAACTTGAGCTGTATATTAGTATGAATCAGGAGAAGGCAGAATATCAAACATCTCTCAACGCAACCCAAAATTTTGAGTATTAATTACATACCTAATCGAGCAGGCGGGTTACTCTTTATCTCAGGGATACTAGGAATAGGACCATTGCCATAACAGTGTATAAAGATTGAAGCTATCTGCTGATTGACTGCATCATTCTGTGGGGGGAAAAGCACAGAAATAAAGGCTTAGAAAAGCAGTGACCAAAATCTGTCAAATATTGTCATGTTCCAAGCCAAATATATCAGTTTCAAGAATACTGCCACATATCCTCTAACCTAGGAAGGTTGAATAATTTAGTGAGGAAGATGGTGAGTTGTATGTATCCTATTTCATGACATCCTTGGGATGCCTTATTATTTTCAGTGGAATATTGTATTAAAAATGCATTCTACCTTGCTAACCCTAAGAATATCAAACATCAGTGGAAGTCCCTCTTGAATCAACTCTTCATTGTAGTCCTCCTCTTTGATAGTAATGAATTCCCGTAACAGATACTGCATCACAGGATATCTACACTGATGATATGAGGTCCTCAGGGACTCAATCCACATATGTAGTTTCCAGGGGACACCTATATAAAGAACAGAATGAGAAATGAAATCTAATCACCCTTAAAAATAGTTATTCTGAACATAGAAGGTTACCTTGACATTTAGCCCTGCAATCAAATGTACTGCAAAACAGGATCAAACCTTCTTAAAATGATAGGAATTAAAATCATTTAATGCAGCAGATTCATTCCAGAAACCTCAGCACATGACCTGGGTTGACATCAGTCCACCAGTGAGTAGGTAGTTTTGGAAGGTGTTACAATGAGGCACTATTTGCCTATGGAGGTGGGTTGAAACAATGTCCCAGGAGAGTATTACATGAGAATGCGAGTTATCCTCATGTCCTGTCTAATTACCAGAAGAGTGGAGCATGGAAGTTGGCCATTCAGCCCATGCCAACTGTATGCAGGAGCAATTGGACTTCCCAGGCTCTCCTCAAAGTCTTACAGTTATTTTTCTTTTCCAAGTACTTATCTTATTCCCTTTCCCCATTATTGAATCTGCCACCACTTCTCTCCCTCTCCCTCAACCCTTTCATCAATGGGAACAGTTTCCCCAGCTCTACTATACAATACCTCAGCAGATCCCATCTCACGTTCCTTTGAAACTAGGAGAACAGCTCTGCACATAACTAAAGCCATGCATCCTTGGGATCATCCTGATATATCTCTTCTGCACCCTCTAAGACCTATATACCTTTCATTAAGTGCAGTACCCAAATCTGGGCACAATGCCGCAGTTGTGGCCAAAAGATTCATCATTATTCCCTTGCTACTGTATTTCTATTTATAAACCAAAAGCAAAATATTGCCGAAGCTGGAAATCTTGAATAAAACAGAAAATGCAGGAAATACTCAGCAAATCAGGTAGCATCTGCATGTAGAAACAGAGTCAAAGCCTCAGGTTCATTGTCTCCCCCACTTCCAACCATCAGCATCAGAACAATTACCTAGTTGCTGTTTTAAGATCTTGTGTGCAAATTTACCAGGCCATGGGCAAAACAGTGACCACATTTCAAAAGTAATCCATTATGAAGCACTTTGGGTCATTTTGAGTACACAAATGCAGGCTTTTTATTTCTCAAAATGCTTTTTTTCCCCTTAGCTGCAAAGCATAGTACACGGTGCAAGCAGATACAGACTAGGAAGAATCAAGTTGAGGCCACTAATTCCAGCTTGGTCTGGAAGCTGCACTATAACTGGCTTTGAGGAAAAACAAATCACCGTGAATCATCCCCTTTGTGATTGTTTCCAGTGATCCACAATGGGAAGTGTGAATACAGGAACAGAGTAACTACAGATACGAGCTCCACTTCGAGATAGAAAACCTCCTGAGATTCACTGTCAAGAATTGAACAGTCACTTTGGAAATTACTTGAGAATCATATAAAATTATGTTTTAGCATTTTTGCAACACAAGGTAAAACTATTAAAAAGATGTCCGATATCCTACCAAGGTTCCTCAGCTCCATGGTAACATCGAGATAGCCATGTTCAGCACTGTAATACATAGCTTCTTGTAAAGCCTTCATTCTGGCTTTGCTGAGTTTTACTTGTCCTTCATTTATACTTCCAATACTTGAGATATCACTCTCAACTCCCTCTGCTAAAATTTCTTCCAGAGAAAGCACATCAGCTTTTGGAGCTTGGGGCGGTGTAAGCAACTTCCGCAGCACATTCCTGGGTCATGAGAAACAATAGCAAGACTTAGTTATTAAAGCAAGCAATAGCGATATTTCATTGACTTTTTAATCCAAAGAAATAGCAAAAAAAACACAAGCAAAATGTTATTTGTGCTTCTGCCAGCCGTAAAGTTAATGTGCTTTGTAACAAGAAGATTCTTTTACTGGATACTAGTCCTACAACACTTATAAAGCCAATAAAATGTTCAGTTGTCTTCACTAACATAAAACCTTTACACTGCAAACAATCCCAACTGATAACAGACAAACATGCTGGAATTGCACAAAATCAACATCTGAAAGAAAAATAGAAAATGCTGGAAACAGTGGGTCAGGCAGAACAACTGGATAGACTGAATATTTCAGGTCAAAGGCCCTTCAGATTGAGAGAAGTGAAAACAAAGTTTTAAGTTGCAGAAGGAATTGGACAAAGGGAATACTTCTGATATTAGCTATCAGCCAGATCACTATGGCAGCCTTTTCAGAGATATTCCCTTGTTCCTTTCCATCCTTCCCCCTCCCTCTCTGCAACTTAAATCCAACTTGTTTTCTCACTTACCCCTTTCTGATGAAGGGTCTTTGATCTGACATGTTAAGTCTGTTTCTCTTTCCACAGATGCTGTTTAACTCATGCTGGGAATGTTCCCAGCAATTTTTGTTTTTATTTCATATATTCAGCTTCTGGTTTTTTAAATGATATTTCTAGTCTGATCTATCATTAGGATTTTAACTATTTTATCCAAAACACTTTTTTCCCTCTGGTACTGACTGATCAACAGCTTGACTTCCATAGTTTCCATTCATATTGAAGTTAATGAGTAATTCGGTATGAACTTTATCCTGTTTCCCACACATCTCCACACCGACTGCTTTAAATATGATTTGATAGCCCAGTTCTTTGTTTTGCATAACATACTCCACTAGCAAATAAATTAAAGTTTTCTGAGACAACATTCTGCAGATGCTGGAATCTGGAGCAACAAACTGCTGGAGGAACTCAGCAGGTTGAACAGCATCTGTGGGCAGAAAGGAATTGTCAATGTTTCGGGTTGAAACCCTGCATCAGGACTTAAATTTAAAGTTTTCTGAATTAGCCTTACTAATAATAAGCTGAAACAACCAAGGAATTAATAGATAACTGCACAAATAAATTGCTCGTCCTATTATTTTATTCGTGTGATTTCTCTAATATATCAATGTTGCATTAATTAATGCTGGACTCTGCATATTTTTACCACCCGCAAGTTCACTAAATTGGATTCTACAACAGCTTTTAGTAAAGGAAAGAAACAAACAAAGTCAACAAGAATGGTATCTGGAATGTAGAACAGTGTAATGTTTCACACTACCCTGTAAAACGTCAAGGTCCATCAAGCTATCCCTATTCTTTCATTCACCAATCACGTGGCGGTTACCTGTGTCCGTGGGCAGCTGCGTGGCTGAAGCAGTTCATATCCTCATGCAGCACTGATGTCATCCCATTTGTGTCGAATACATTCAGTAAAGGATCTGCACCTCTACTCAACAACAAGCTAACCAACTCGTAGTTACCTAGAAGAGCACCAAGTGGAATTTTAAGTAACTCTAAAACAGGCAGGACATTGCAGCTGTATGCCAATGCTAACCTCAGACCTAATTATGTAGAACATTGGTTTATTCTGAGTGGTGGAATATTAGATTGTGTTTTCTGGCTCTTTGTGCACTTGGGAACGAGCCTGTTTCATATGATCTTCTGATATTGGCATCGTTATTTATTCACTGAGGGGAAGGTTCTTCACATCTCCATCAGTTACTCACGCTCACTTCCAGGTGCTGCCTAACAGCAGTCTTCACTATAAATCCCGGTTTGTTTTCCTTTTTGTAGCCCAGAGGGCAGTCTGGCTGAGCTACCCACTTGATTTTAGAAGATTGCCTGTATCATTTTTATGGGATGTGGGTGTTGTTGGCAAAGACAGCATTTTCTGCTCCTTCAGCTGTCCTTGAGAAGGGGATGGTGAGCCATCTAAGTGAACTGCTGCATTCTATTTTAAAATTAAACTTTAAAACATGTATATTAAGGATTTTTGTGCATAGAGATCCACACAAGTCAAAAAAATGTTTCTTTTTCCAAAATACCTACTGTTTAGCCCTTAACAACCCAGTGACAATGAGTATCCAGTGAATTTTACACAGCTGAGGGATGTCAAATAGATTAAGGTTTGATGCACCACCTCCTCATCCCAGCGTTCAACATTGAAGCATGCACCATAAGCACACTAACAGATGGATACGGAAACATTTACAAGCTGATTGGCTGGCCAACTTCCATTAATTTCTGGGAAAACGATTTTGATTGAAGAATAAATTTTACATAGTCAGCGGAAAAATGTTTAAGAGCTGTTTAGCTACAACAATATAATAGTGCTTGACCCTGTACAACTACAAAGAATCATACTGAAGGACTCTGGTTACAATGAGAAACATAAAGGCCCTCAGCTTGGGAAATATACAAGCAATCAACCGAGAATCACTCTCTTTGTGATTGCTTCCTGTGATCTATAATGAAAAGTGTGAACACAGAGACATTGGGCAATGACAGGTACAAGCTCTGCTATTATGCTGAACAATTACTTTCCCTCCCCATTATTCCAACACAGACCTGACAGAATGTCAATGATTATTGCTGTGAAATGAAGGCAAACAGACTCAAAGCCTACAATGCTTGGCAATATTGGATTGAAAGGAGTAGAGAGGATGATAAGCCAGTCAGGAAATCAGGAAATAATTATAAGACTTTGAAAGCCCGAAGGCTGTGAGAGGAACAAAGACAGTCAAAGCACAATTATCATAACTTCTCCGTAAAATTAGCAGTGTTTTTAAAATTTCCAATATAAATGTTTTACAATCTGTTCTTTTAAAGCAATATACGATTTGAAGATGCTGTTGCCATTGCTCTGCTTAGATGTGTTATATGCAGTACATACAGTCAATTAAATATTGCAAAACCTGGTGCTGTGATTGTAGAGGTGAAGCCAAGGCTACCGGAGCTGCTAGCCATGAATGAATTACCTTCTTTGCTCTTGAAAAGGTTACAAGTAACTATATGGCTTATTGTTTTCTTACAAAGTGATATTTATACTTTCTATGTTCAATAATCTACACTAGTGTTGTCAGCTGTGTGGCTGATATATTAGAGGACCCAGAAATTGTTATTAAAATGATCCATATCAGATAAAAGTCCAAAATGCAGCAGATCCATAAAGAAATTTTAGACATCAATGCGGCTAACTTAGAGCTTTGTTTGGGTGCTTATTTCCTGATGGTCTGCATTTTATCATCTAATAGAAACCAGAAGATATTATTCAAGGTCACTGAATTCCAAGGAACATCTGTGTAATATTATCATGATTTGAGGCAATAGGTTATTCGTTATCGAGTTTCATCATAAGTACCATTTTAAAAGTCAAGGGTTCTGGTTGCGATGAGCAGAAAGAGAGTAAACACATTTAAAGACTTTTATAATCTTATCATACAGAAACTTCCGCAATTTTCTCCCAATTGTTACAATGACTTCTGACCTATCTTTAACTTTCTTTCAGTCTACTGTTTGCGGATGATATGAAGCTTAGTGGCAAAGTGGGTCGCAGGGACGAGGAAGAAAGGTTTCAGGGCAAATAGACTAAGTGAAGGGTCATGGACATGCAAAATTTAACTTAATAATGAAAAATGTGAGTCATGCACTCTGATGAGAAATGTAGAAAGATAGAGAATTTTTTTTAAATGGTGACCGATATGTGTCGGAGCTCAGAGGGACCTGGGTTTCCTTGTATATGAATCGCAAGGTTAGCATGCAGGTTCAACAGGCAATTAGGAAGGCAAATGTAACGTTGGCCTTTACTGCAACGGGATTTGGATACAAGAGTATGGGCATTGTGATCCAATTACACAGAGCCCTAGTAAGACCTAATCTGGAATACTATATGCAGGTCTGGTCTCCTTACCTTAGGAAGGATATACTTGCAATAGTGGACGTGCACTTGACTGATTGATTTCTTGCCCAGAGATATTCCATTTCCCCTATTCATCCCTCCCCTAGTCCTCAACTTGTTCTCTTACCAATTCTAGTAAAGGGTCTTCAACCTGAAACATTAACTCCATTTCTCTTTCCACAGATGCTGCCTGTTCTGTTGCGTGTTTCCAGTATTATGTTTTTATTCCAGATTCCCAGGCTGGTGGGTTCAAAATATGAGGAGAGGTAAAGGAGGCTGGGGTTGTACTCCTTCAGGTTGAGAAGAATGAGAAGTTATCTCATGAAGCGTACAGAATTTGTATGCCTCCAGAGAAGGCAGATGCAGGCAAGATGTTTCCCTTGTCTGCGGTGTCTATAACCAGGGACCACAATCTGAGACTCAAAACAAGAGCTGAGCCATTCAGGACAGCAATAAGGAGGAATTTCATGACCCACAGGGTGGTGAATCTTTGCGAGGCCCAATTGCTGAGTAGTTTCAAAGCAGGCTGACCGATTTTCGGCTAAAGGAAATCAAGGGATTTGGAGTTAGTGCAGGAAAGTGGCACTGATCAGCTACAATCATATTAAATGGGGCAGAAAGTAGAAGGGGGCTGAATTCTGCTTCTATTTCTTATGATATGTTCCAATTAAATTTTGTTGTTCTATTTGGCCTTACTTTGTGACACTCCTTTCAAATTAAATATTTCACTACATTGCTGGATGTTAAATACTCCTTAGAAGGATCCCATCAATTCCAATGCATTGCCCTTCCTGAAAGCAAAATATTCCACTTTGTTGAAGTGCAACAGGAAACCCTCCACAATACAAACCTGGCTAACAAATTAACTGTGACCAGAGGGTCCTCAGGATACTACTGCACTCTCACAAATGCAATGTTGCAAAAATGTCCAAGTAAACTTAAGTTCTAAATGTTCTGAGGAGGCAGTGTCTCTTTAAGCTTGCAGCATATCAAAATGATGTCACTTCCAAATGACATCACATCATAAATCACTTCCAAAAGCAATAGCAGATTTATAGTTATTCAAACTGCTGTTGCTGAATTAAAATAGCATTGTTTGAAGTAAAGCTCTTGTCCTATTATTAGCTTTACCGGTCAAATGGCAAAAATGTGGTCTGTAAATAATTCCATTTAAACTATATGTAGCATTTGTGCAGGATCCTGAATCAAGCTGAGAAATTGATAGCATGCCTCTCTCTCAGGGTCATTAGCTTCTCTCTCTGTCTTTAAGCTGGTTTCAAATTTATTTGCTTGCTAGATATTCCTTTAGCAAATGGACAAATGAATAATAAACCAGGCACAGTGGTATTCAATAGAAATACAGTGTCAAATCAATACCAATACCCCTTAAACAAGATTCCATTTAAGGTAATAGAGGCAAATGTCCTGGAATCAATTAAGAAATAGTTTGGGCTGCAATGGGTGGACTGTCAGTTTGTTCTGGACGGATGACCCAGCATGGACTGATTGGGCTTTCTTCTATTAATCTTGGGAACTTGTGCAGGTGATACATCATCTGAGGCATTCCAAACTACTGGGAATAAAAGACAGGCCAGAGCTTGTGCAGATGAAATGGAGACTCCTACTTTATCAAACATAGGGTGGGTGGAGAGGAGGGGAAAGTGAAAGGAGAGATTACCTGCTGCTGAAGCCAGCTGAAGTGGTGTCTCGGTACAATTATCTTCCCCGGAATTAATGAGGGCACCTTCCACATTTGCTCCAGCATCAAGCAGCAGCTATAAAACACAAAAACATCCTAATGAACAACGTCCATTGATAGAGAACTTGCAACATAGCAACAACACTCAGACAGTTCACAAGCATTAACAAACAAAATATAAATGCTGAGACACTTTGGAAGATATCAAGTCAATGATCAATATTTGGACAAAGAGGTATGTTGCAGGGAGCAACAAACAAAGAAACTGAGGTTGGAGGTTATGCAGGGAGTTTCTGAACTTGGGGCATTAGCAGCTGAAGAAATGGCTACCAATGGTGGAGGAACTAAATTTGGGGATGAGCAAGTGATAGAATTAGGGGAGGGGATGCATCTGCTTTACAAGGTTAGAAGAGATTTCAGAGGCGGTGAGGGTTGAGACCATGAGGACTTTGAAAATAAGGTTGTGAAAATAAGAATTTTTAAATTGCGACAAGATGAAATATGGAGCGGATGCAAGTTAACAGGACAGGATGATGGGTGAACAATGGCGCCGGAGCGTGGCGACACGTTGCAAGCTGCTCTCTACAGATCTACTATAGTGTCAAATAGATTACTATAATCGTTCTACACTTTTCTCAATGTAACTGCCCTGTGTAATGAATTGACCTGTACAATCAGTTTGTAAGACTTGACCTCGGTACAAGTGACAATAATAAACCAATACCAATACTTTGGATTGCTTCAAATCTATGGATATTTCAGCAAGGGAGGTCAGTCAGCAGTGTGTTGGAATAGTGATGACTAGTGGTGGCATAGGCATGGCTGGGCTCTTCAGTAGTACATGAGCTGAGGAAGGAACGGAGCCAGGTGGTACCAGGTGAGTGGCCACAAGCAACCCTGGTGGTAGCAG
>JARFYF010000022.1:23644491-23655136 GCA_030265395.1 Rhina ancylostomus | reverse complement strand
ATTCCTGGATAGGGAGTCTTCTACGAGGTTGACCTCAATCCTGTCCTCGTACAGCAGGCACACAGATGCACTGCCAGCCACAGTCGGTGGGTGGAAATCAGATCTTTCCTCCCCTACCTCAAGGGGGCTAGCCCCAAGTGGGGTTAAAGTAACAGTACAGTATCAGGGATCTTCTTCGTCTGTGTCTCTCTGTTTTTCACAACCTCATGGAATTGACTTGTTGAGAAAGCTTTGCTGAGTTTCTATGCCCTTTTCTTCTACTGCTAGTTTATGAGGCTGAGCAATGGTGCTGCATGGAGACACTTTGAGAGGCAGAGCTACGGGTGATGTGTTGCAGCCTGTGAAGGCAGATACTGCTGCAACCACCCATGTTTTCCTATCCTGCCTTCTGCTAGAATTTCTGCTTCATTTTAGCAGCACTAATGATGGGATCAAGAGGAGACAAATATCAGCTATGATTCAAAATTGCTTCTGAATCTGTATGGGAGTACAGAGTGGGTCACTGAACTTGAAAATATTCATGATCTACACCAACTCTGTTATTGTAGGCTTCTTTAGTTTATGCTGGTTTCAAAACACATTGCGAACCATAAAATGAAAATACAGAACTTCCCATTATATTTAAGAGCCCACTAACATACAGCAAGCAGATGCATGAACAACTTCTCCCTTGAACGCACTTCGTAAAACATACTGAATAACAATACACAGCTCCCCGCTGATAAGGAAGACCATGAGGAAATAATGTTTGGGATTTCTTTTAAGCAGCTATCCTATCATAATCAATATTAGTGTAAACATTTAACATGTCTCTCTAAAAGTCAAAGCACTTGAACAGTAAAATCAGTTTCAAAGCCCTTCTGAAAGTTGGAATTAGACACAAAATCATTCAGGTCATCCTGCAGACCTTTAAATCCAGGGTCATCTTTAAGTCCCAATTAGTGTGTGTGTGTGTTTTCCCCAAAGCCTTGGCATTGCACTGTATTGGGCCTCTATCTAGATACTGTATTGGTGCAAAGATGATGCCCATTTCTCTACATCTCAGCTTGTGACAAAGGAATTGCACATACTTGAGCTGCCGTGGTTCACAATCCAGCCCTGGTAGCAGCAAACGAGCTGTCTGTCTCACATCATCACTGTCAACAGTTAGACTGCGCCGATGTTCAGCGTGTGTGATGGCCACTCTCATCCACTCCATTAATGGAGGCAGCAACATGAATGGCCTAATGGAAGGTACAAGAGAAAAAAACCTCAAAGCAACTTTAGCAATAACAAACGTTACCCGTAATGCACTAGGCAGACCACAGTTTGCGGCAGTGCCCAGTTTCAGTAACCAGAAGGCAAAGGAAATAGTGTTGGACTTTACTGAGAAAAAGATCAGGAGGTTGATCTCTGGAGTCTACAGATCAACTAAAAAACAGTTGGGTTTTCAGATTCAAGTTGTGGTATGCCCAAAAGAAAGTGAACTATCAAAACAAGTTTTAAGAAGTTGCTTTAAGGGGACTTAAATTTCTCTTTTGCCAGTTTGATCCAATGTCCCTTGTTCCTACTTGGTGTGGTGTTGTATTCAGCATTTCTTGCTGAATACACTGTATGCTGCATCTCTTTATAGTTCTATCCAGTCTCCACTTCATGACTGGAGAATGGAGCTTTTCCAGTCTTTACTTGTAATTTACCCAAAGTTTATTGAAAGCCAATCAGTGACACAAACGCAGATGAACGATGAACTCTCCCACTATTTGAAAAGGGACCACAAAGTGTCAAGCTTCAGTATGATAAGTGACCCCATTGAAGTACAACAACACATAATGGGCTGTTCTAAATAACACACAAATCATATCTTGGTCTTGTACCTTGTAATAAATTAAAATCCAATTTAGAAATCAACAAAGAAAACCATCAACACCTCACCCTCGGCACAAAAATACAAATGCTGGAAACCTAAAAACAGACAGAATACTTTGGAAATGCACCACAAGTCTGCCGGTCTTTGCGTGGTTAATACTTCAGAAGTTCATTCCTTAATTAAAACAAAAAAAAAGACAAGCATTTTAATAGAAGCAAATCAAGGGGAAGGGTGACAAAAATGAGTGAATGTCTCTCTGGAATGACTGAAGGATCAATGAATGAACAATGGAAAGTGAGGAGTGGAAAAGATAAATACATGAAGTATGTGAGAAATAGATCATTTCAGTCAACTATCAATCTCATCATTCCTGTCATTCCACCACATCCTCCTCTCTTTTCCTGCTCTCTTTCAATGACTATAGATTAAAATACTTATTCATCCTACATGCTGCTTTGTGATGTAGGGCTGAAGGCTTGAAGTGTTAACTTATCTGCTCTTCCATATGCCACACAGTTTGGCCACACCTTCAGTAGCAGCAGTGACCTTTGCAGAATATTGGCACAGAAGGGTTGAACTGCAGAGACAACAGTGAAAAAGATTTTTCTTCACACAAGTAAACTTACTATTTGCTTTGAGTGATTTTGCTTCCGGTTAAAAATAACGTTTGCTGTGCAATGAACAAGTAGAGGTATTCTTTGGTCTATGATGAATTAGCCAGTTTATTTTTTCTGCCAAGCACTCTGTTCAAATAAACATCCCAGGAATAACTGGCGGGTTTTGGAGGAAGAGGGTTTACACAATCACTATGCAAGCACCAGGGGCCATTATTGACTTGCCCACCACTTCATTTGTTAGCACAAAAGATGAAAATATCTGATTATTTAGTGAACAAGCTGGTGAAAGAACAAAGTTTATGAAAATTGTATTCTGATCTCATGGCACTAACTTTACTCTGGTCAGCAATGAGAGGTGATCAAACTTAATCAGTACCGAGGCCAAACATAACTTAAAGCTTTTTGCTCTTGAGATGTACATTCAGGCTAATCATGGAAGTGTTGCACTGCTGACACGTGGTAGCTCACGCTACTCAGTTCCTGTCACCTGCTGTGAACCTGCACAATAAACTTCAGCAGCTCCTGTAACATCAATTATCAAAAGATCATCACAAATTACAAAAATAAAATGGAGATTACAGAATTACTATTAATAAAAAAGCATGAATGGATTGCAAGATACCTATAAGATCTAGGCAATAGTTAAAGAGTTCTTAAGAATATCCCTCACAATGTCATCCATGCATCTCCAATTTATAATCTATTACCCATGCCTGCCCACATGTTGTTCGCTCTATAATCCTTCTGCAAAACCTCACCTAACAGGTAGCATTAGATGCAACCATCCAATGCAATTATTCCAACCTAATAATAGGTGTAGAAGGCAATTATCCTGGAGATGCAAGAAGGAATGGTCTACCTGATGCTTTCTGCCACTTGAAATATTTTCTTGATCAAGCTGTGTGATGCTCTTAATGTACAGGTCACTTCAACAGCTAAAAGTCATGCTCAGCATCATACTTATGACCATACTTATCAGCTCCATAGATATCAGCGACATATTTTGGCACCAGTCAACTTCTGCCCAATCCCCATTAATCAGAGTTGCTAAATTTGTGTCATACTTTTTTTTGTAACCTAACGATATTTGGAATTCCTGATACTGCAAAACATTTTATTAGTGAAATATATTATTTTATATTTGAATGACAAAAGTCCAATAACAATACATATAATTTTTAAAAAATTGGAAACCAGAAATAAAATTACAAAATCCTGGAAACGTACAATCCCATCATTATATGTAAAACAAGTATTCATCAGAATCAAACTCCAATAATCATTCTTCCCTCAAAACATTAGTATCTTTCAAGATCATGATGATATTCAGTGCATTTCTAGAATTTTCTGATTTTATTTAATTCAAAGTAATTTTCTTCATGAATAAAGTTGTCAGCTAATTAATACCACCTGCTGCACTTGCACATCATCACTGATTTAGTCAAACCATTTTGTTTTCCAAATATTTAACAATATGTTTGTATCCTCAAAGGGGTTTCCAGCATGCTCTGAATCCTATGGAGGTTTTTATTCATCAGTATCGGAAGTGGATAGCAATTCTATAAACAATATTACCAGGAAGCTGCAGCAGTCAAACGTCTCCCTTGGCTGTACTCACTGTTTGTGCTGCTTGGTTAAAAAGACAGACTGAATTGTTTTCTATATTTAGAATGGAATCCATTGTGAAACCTTTAAATGGGTTTCCCCAAGGAGAAGGAGAAGTTTAGCAGCTGACAAGTACATTTCCATTCAATGAAGAGACAGAGGGGATATTAGCAAATTAATAATACAAAGACAGCATGTCCAAAAATATACCATTTATGATTGGAAACTGCCATACCATTCACTGCAACAAAAGGCATGTGTTTCTTTTTGTTAGCAAGAATATACCTGTGAAAGGAATCAACAGGAAAGCTAGAAATAAAAGACATGCAGTCTTGTGTGCTGTATCATTATGAGCTGAATATTTTTATTATTTGAGCAGACAAATATTGGATAGGTATAATATAAATGTAGAAGAGGTTTTAAAGACTGGAGCAGGCAGTTAGTAAATCTTGCACATTATTTGAGGGTGCAAATGCTGTATAACAGCAGTTAATGTTTGAGAGCAAATGCATGAAAATTCTCTGTGCTTTGTTTATTACACAGAAGCAGTTCCTTCGTCCTGGCTGATCTGTGCTGGTGTTGAAATGTCATAACGCATTCTCTCATTGTACATTCAACACAACCATCTATTCCTATTTCTTCATATATTTCCAGTAAATTGCATGAACATGTAAACTGTCCTTAACACCCATGAGCTGTCCCAAGGGTGTTCTGTAGGCAAAGATGTCAGCCAACTTGCACACAGCAACGTCCTACAAACAGTGAATGGAAAGGATGGCCAGTTTCAGTCTGCCTCTTAGCAGTTTTCCTTGAAATGATGAATGATAGTCAGGAAATTTGATACTTAAAAAAACAGGCTAATGCCTTGCTGAAATAGCTCAGTGACAATTGGAACACAAATATATGAAACCAGTTGTTACAAGTGACATAGTAATATGTCAAAAAGAATAAATGATGGTTGATAACCTGTCACATACTTTGTGTGTATGGGTGTGGTGGGGTTGGGGGTGGGGAAGATGATAGAGAGAGGGAAAATCACCTCATTCCCTGCTAGAGAATACATCAAAATACAGAAAATTCAAACCAAAAAATTCCTAGTTTTTTAAAAACTATTCACTTTTCTTAAAATGTTTGAATAAATTCCAAATAGAAGTTTTGCCGTGGTAAGTTGCAAATTATTTCTGACTTTATTACCCATCATCACTAACTTCTTACCAT
This sequence comes from Rhina ancylostomus, assembly GCA_030265395.1. Classification (NCBI taxonomy): domain Eukaryota; kingdom Metazoa; phylum Chordata; class Chondrichthyes; order Rhinopristiformes; family Rhinidae; genus Rhina; species Rhina ancylostomus. The sequence continues at coordinate 23,649,850 of JARFYF010000022.1, read as the reverse complement.
AGCTGGCTCATTTACGAATATTACATTTGTGAATATCCAAGCAGAGACGCTACAAAGCATTTTGCACATCCTAAAATCAATTCCTTTCGGTTTCTGACATCCTTAAAAATCTTTCATTCCTTCCACACAGTTTTGCCTCCATTCTCTGTCTGGACAGCCCATTCCACACTTCCACTATTCAAACAAAGCAGCCTAAACTTTCCATGTGCCTTCCTTTTCACAGCTTGAACTCCTGACTCCAGGGTTTATAGCAGTCCTGAACATATCAAGGTTCACTCCTTCGTTTCCAGAGAAGTACTTGAATGCTGTCTTTCCAGAATATTCTCCACAGTAAACAGTCTCAAGCTCCACAATAATGTCTCACATCAAAGTCAACTAGATACATCAGTTCTTGACTAATTGTTTTGTGATCGATTGTGTCCTCGAGATGCTGCACATCATATACTTATCCCAGTCTCTTCCTGGTAAACTGAAGCTGAGCAGAACTTTTTAATTCAGTGTTTGGGAATGAGCATTGCTGGCAAGGCCAGAATTTAACACCCATCTTGTATTTGTACCTGGACCCCCCTCCTTTATTCATTATAGTTGCTGAGTATTTCCAAATGTATATTTGCCCTTCCAGCACACAGGATCAGCCAATCTGCCTAAATGATGTGGATACCAGAAACTGTCAAACCAACCCTTGAAGGAGATCACTGAATGGCACCAAGATAGTGATCACTCCTAGATTCTCCACAGTGCTCTGGAGAGGCCTTTTCCAAACAACCCTCGACCCTTCTCACTCCCACTGCAGTCAATCTTGTGAGTCTCTAACTTTGAATGTATGACTTTACCAGTGATGCTGGTGGTACACAATACTGGACAGAGGTGACAGTGCTCCACATTTTTACCTGTGTCTATTAGAAAACACCTGGGATCTACTCTGCTCACCTCAAATATAGGACTCAGAATAATAACTTGACATGTGGATTATTTATGAACAACATGAACTATTTACTTGGTGATATGATTCAGTAAGGCACCAACAGCTGCCATTCTTCATTCACATCAACAGGCATGAACAAGCTGATCATTGCTGGGGAAGGTTTTACAAGAGCATTTAATAAGATGCACAAACAGGTGAAAGAGAAGCTTAACATGGAAAACAAGATTACCTTTCATTATTTAAGGAAACTCGAGGTGGGTCCAGGTTGGGATTCTCCATCGATTCCATCTGTGGACACCGCAGGAAATAGTAAAGTGTGTGCAGGGCATCAGGAGACCAGGTGACAGGCTGCTGTCTGCCATGGCGGCAGGGACTCATTCCTGGAGACAAGGTGTTTGAGCACTGCAGGTGGTGCATGGCTCGAGACACAAGATCACCTGGATAGGAAGTACAGGCAGAACGAAAAGGTCAGCTGCCAATATGTGAGACCACAATCAGAAGGGGTTACATCAGAAGCATAACTGGTACTTTTTATCTGTATCTGCTTTTTCTTCACTGTGTCCTTACCCCATTTATTTTCATCTTTTTAAATGTAAGCAACAGTTTTTCTGCTTTGTTCGGCTGATGTGGTTCAGCCCTTGCCTGGCTGCACTCTTCCCCTGCTGGTCATAACCAGAGAACCTCTCACCCGGCCCTGGAACAGCACTGCTTGATTCCCTCAGAATTAATCCTTGGTCTGAAGATACAATGTCAGGCAGCTCCATCTCACAACCACCACTTTTCTCCATCCCTGCACCCTTTCCAATTTGCATGATTACTTGGCTGACATCCAGAAAGGATCTTTCCCAATTAAACACTGGAAGGACCCAAGCCATTGGCTTTGTTCATTGGTTTGTATTTAATTCTTTAGTCCCTTTCCCTCCCAGATCCCTATACAAAGCTGAAGCTGACTGCTTGCCACCTTGGTATCCTAATTGTCCCTGAGTGTCCTCGTATCCTCTACATAACAAAAACTGCCTACATCACCTTTGTAATGTTATCCTATCTGTACTGCCTCAGCCCATCTGCTCCTCATGCTTTAGTTGGCTTCCAATGCTTTCCTGGCTGGCCTCCCATCTTCTGCACTTCATAAACTTCAGCTCATCCAAAACACTGCTGCCTGCACAGCCACACTGACTTATCACTCCTATGCTCACTGACATACAATAGCCACAATTTTGCATGATTTGAATTCAAAACTTTCATTCACACTTTCAGATCCCTCCACTGCTCTTTATCTGTGTGATCTCCCTCACTGCTACAACCCCCTGGGGACTCTGCATGCATTTGTGTATCTCCCACTTTCTGTGCTCACTGTTGGAGGTTAAGCCTCCAGCCTCAGGAATTCCTCCACAACAGAGCACAGTGGTATAGTAGTTAAAGTACTGGACCAGTATCCAGATTTCTAGACCATCGATTCACAGGCCTGTGTGTACATCTCACCAAGGCAGCTGGGTAATTTAAATTCAACTAATTTTTAAAAAATTTAAAAAGAAACTGACCTCAGTAGTGGTTTGCACAAAACAAATAGTTTGTCACAACACCCTTTAGTTCAGTAATGTCCTTCAGTCGAAGAAATTTGCTCTCCTACCCTATATGACTGATATACAACTCCAGAGCCACCAATTCAGTTGACTCAATGGTGTCCTCAGTTCCACAGCTATCAGAGACATTGCAGTGAGATTTCCATCCCATGAATGAGTAAATAAATAAATAAACAAACATGTAGCATGGTTAGTACAGAATAGGTCATCATGCTTGGAAATACAGCTGTAAATCCACGTCCTCCTCGATGGTTCTCCAGTGATTACATTACTGCACCACCCTACACTACCACCTGAAACAATTCCTGTGTCAACACAGCTCAGGAATTTGCTTCTTTAAAAGAATCATTCAAGCCACAGAAACACACAGGGATTCCATTCAGACAGCAGCTGGGTGAGCTTTGGAAAACCTGTGTCAAGGCGGTTCTGTTCAATACACACAAAAAAGGATTTTTATAAAGCAAGGTCTCCTGATTTTTAAAATGTTCAAACACTTGTGTTTTTGGCCAAGACTCACTATAGGCAACACTTTTTCCAGTCTCGCTGATTCTGAAACTCAGAGTCATAAGGATCTGGCTAGAATCTAAAAACACAGCAGACATTTGGAAGTCATAGATTCTCTACTGTTTTGTTTGGGGCGGTGAAGTACGGTGATGACATTTTAGTAAATAGCTTACTGAATAAAAGTAGACAAATCAAACAAAATAAGTTGTTTTGCTACAGTGAAATGTTACAGACACTCATTTGTGTTAGAGGAGAGAGAGGGAGTGTTAACCAGCAGTGGAAAAGTCTTTTGCTAATGCAAGTTGAAAGTAAATGAGGGTGGCCTCAAGATCCACAGCAAAGTCAGTGGTTTTCCTGATATTTCAAGAAATGGATTGAATAGTGAGAATGCACAGCAGTCAGTCATAACTTTGTCTGTCAACTCTCAGTACAGCAATTTAACTGATATCCTTTATGTGTGTTATTACTTCATTTAAAATGCAGTTTTCTCCTATGTTAACAATGCTGTAACATTTCTCTGTAACGACTGCACACACATTGTCTAGAGGGGAACCATCCAAAAACTGCAGCCATTTGAATATTTCTCCCATTTAGCTCATACAGTTCAGTGCTTGTAATGACTGCTCTGTCTGCCGCTTGGCTGAAGGGTTGCCAATAATCATGCTCTTTGTAGGAAGAAATTAGAAACTTTCCCTTCTGGTTTAGAGCTCTGCATTTGAACAAACAGCCTGGACATGAGCTGTCCTTGTGAAAGCTCTGAAATATGTAATTAGATTCCAAGCAACAGGAATCAAAGGTTCCATTTCTCTGGAAAGGTTAGGTTATCAAAACTCTGAAGGGAACATTTTTTCTGGTTATTATTAGGTCTAGGTCAAGATTGTAGCCACATAACAAGGGACATCAAAAATATTGAAAACAGCAGGAGAGAAAACAACACAAGGAAAAGCAAAGGTAAAGGAAGCAAAATAGCCATTGGGCTATTTATCCCTGCAATTGCATCCTTTGAAACTAGCATCCAAAGGGATCTTCAATTCACCTGATATCCTATTTTGCCATCTTATCAATTCTTCCAAGTTTTCGAATATAGTTATTCCCCACCCCCCACCAAGTTCTTTTTTATATTAATCACTAACCTGTTCTTCTGCCCTAATCACTCTGTGATTTAAATGATCTGTGATATTTAATACCATATATATCTCAAACCACACCATATTTTCAACCGTAAGTCTCAAGCCTCTCTCAAATTCCAGTTTATTTATCTCCTTTATGTCTGGTTCATCTTTTCTGCTGTTCTCTATGTGTATGAAACCGGCATATTTCAAGTGAGGTAATAACAGTATAGTCTAAAACCTCATTGCTGTAGACACAGGCTGTATTGCTAAAGTAGAATTGAGCTGGAGTGGACCACAAATTGGTGTTAAGAATATGACCGCAGAACACTGGATCCACTCTGGAAACAGAGTCTTGTTGAATTTACCCTCTGGGCTATTTATCTCGGCGTTCGACCTGTCTTTTTCATTGTCTTTGAACCTAAAAAGTGATGCAGCTGCTGAAGGTGCGCTGCTCCTTTTTGTTGTGTCTCGTTCATCATAACAATTGCCCTTACAGATATGGAATGTCTTATGTCAGAAGGTTGAGCAGAGGGGATGGTGATGAAGCTGGCAGGAGGAAAGAAATCAAAAGCATGACTGAAGAAATGGCTTGAAGGCAGAAAGAAATATAGTGAGATAAATGTGTTTTTTCAGAAGGGCTATTGTTGTCATGTAGATTAGTCTGGCAGTCAATTTGTACACAAAATCTCAGAAACAGCAGTGAGATGAAGGAGCAGTTAATCTGTTTTTGTGGTGACAGGTTGGGGATGCATTCTGACAATGGGAGAATTTGCTGCTCATCTTTTAAGAAGAATCATAGAATTTTTTATGTCCACATGAACCACCAGATGGGGCCTTGTTTACTGCCTCCCATGAAAGATGGAGCTTCTAAATGTCCAGCAATAACTCAGCACTTAATGAAGTGTGAGAAGATTGGAAATTCTTAGATGAGATAATAAATCAAAAAAGGAATGGCCTTACGTTACAGGAAGGGAGAGTTTAATGACTGGGTTCCTCACTAACCAATACCTCATTCAATGGTGTTTGTGATGTGGGATTAAGAGGGAGAGGGGTTCCCATTCTCCTTAATCTTAACCTACTTCATTCTGCCACAGGAAGAGTGCTCTTACACCTAAAGTAGCAGTATAGTGTCAGTAGTGGTACCATATTGGTATTGGTTCATTATCGTCACTTGTACCGAGGTCCAGTGAAAAGCTCGTCTTACAAACCAATTGTACAGGTCAGTTCATTACACA
>JARFYF010000022.1:23511527-23524388 GCA_030265395.1 Rhina ancylostomus | reverse complement strand
CTTTTATTTTACTTATTATCATAAGTAGTTATTAATAAAGAAGATTTTAACACTTATACATGTCTCGGTGTGTTTCTTTTGTTGCTGGTTTGTAACAGTATGATATGATACGATCAGGTTCCCCAGTTGAGAAAAATGTTAAGAGGCTGCTTATCTCTCTAGCACTCTCCTTTCATATATAAACCATTCACATCAACACGATATTTATACTGTCATTTTGTTCTGCAGCTCTTAAAGCTGATTTTAGGCTTGCCTCAGCCCATCTACAACTGAAACCTCTGGATTCTGCTACTCTAATGCTCTGCTGGCTGGCTACCCAATCTCCAACCTTCAAAAACTTCAGCTGCTGCCAGATCCCTGCCTGTAACATATCTCATTATTCAATCTTTGCTCATTTACTTAGGCTCCAAGTCTCCTGGAGGCTCAAATTTAAAATTCTCATTTAAATCTCTACGTGGTCTTGACCTACTCTTAAGGGAGTAGACTGAACATTGTTTTCTGTGATTCAGTTAGCTATCCAGTAGTGCTCTCGTGCAGTAAAATCTGTCAATATCTGTTTCAAAAGTTTCAGTCCAGTCATCATTTACTGCACGGTGCTATCCAACCGGAGCCCAATAGGACCTGACTACCTGCATCAGGTTGGGTTAGATGTCAGGCCAGCAGGCACCAGAACTAATCACAACCTTTTAGTGAAAGGAGTTCTACATTTCTATCCTTGTTGTTATTCTCCACCTTCGCATTCTCCCATCCCCAAGCTGTGTTCCTCTGACTCTGGACTTGGTGCAAACATCCTTCCTTTGCCTCACCTAGGGAAAGTAATGCTTGAGTTGCCTAGGTATTACTCTGTATTCTGTTATTGTTTTTGCCCTGTACTACCTCAATGCACTATGTAATGAATTGATCTGTACAAATGGTATGCAAGACAAGTTTCTCACTGTACCTTGGTACAAGTGACAATAATAAAACAATACCAATAGGTCTCACACTTTGGGAGTTTCCATCCTAAAGCTCTCCATCCTGCATTTCCATCTCCTCCTTTAGAATCCTCTTTATCCATGTACTGTGTCTCAGCATTAATTCCGTCTCATTAGAAGCACCTTGAGATATAAATGTAAGATAAGTCAAAAGGGGCAAATTTGTTAAAAATGATCTGTGCAAATCCTGATCCAATCATAACTTCCTCAGCATTGTGACATTTGTTCAGGATTCAGGGGCTAAAATATAATTAGCATTTTATTGTCTAAATTCCCTTTATCCATTATTAATAAAATGGATAATTTAAGTAAATTGTGAAGGAATATAGAAGTATGTCACAACAGAAGATTTGCAAGATCTTCTGCAATTATTACTCTAATAAATTAGAATGACATCCAGTGAGCCTGAAGGAAGGAGAATTAATTAGGGAAGGTGGGTTTTCCTCCCTTCCACCACTACCTGCTGGAGATATTTGGCCCCTAAAGATCTATAGTTTAGAAAAGTGCAATTTCTTTCTAATGTCAGCTTGTAGGATTTGATTATGACAGCATATTGGATCTTGGAATTCTGGATAATCCATTCCATCTGGAACAGTAACATTTATGTGGGAAGTGATGTTTCACAATGAAGCTGGCCTAACGGCAACAACAGGAGTAACTAGCATTGATATATTGCCTTCATAGTAAAATATAAGACACATAATGAAATACTTGGTCAGTGACCAAAATCTTGGTGTGAACTGAAAGTGTTACTTTTGCCAAGATATAATGTAGTCACATTTCAATTTTGAGGATTGGGTTTTAGTGTGGGGTCACATTTCTGACATGTTTATAACCAATTTTGGTGAAATTTTCAGTCCATTTTCATTGCCCATTCTTCAACTGTGCGCACTTGCAAATAAGATACCTGGCACAGGTATGTAATGCCGGTCTTTTTTGTCCCTCAGCAAACATCATTTTCATCAGTGCAACTTGAGAATAGGTAAAGGACATTTCAGGATAGATAAGAAAGTTTTGTTTTGTTTTTAGCAAATTAATGCTGAAGTTCTATTTCACTTTGAGTGAGTTAGATTTGTGCACCAGCACATTTATTGCCTTACATATGCATTAAGGACAATCAGACAGGATCATCAGTTTAATGCTGAAGATTGTCCTTTTTGCAAGCTTGATGGAAAAGAGGCAGGGGAGAGCTAGTGAGAGTAACATCATTAAATTATGTTAAGTTCATCCTCCTGTTATCCCCTGCAGTGGCCCAATGGAATAACTGCACAGTTCTGCCAGCGGCAGACAGTAACTTTCTGATAGCTGGAATGCGTGGGTCTCTGAAGGCTATTCCTTGGAGCCTTCAGGCTGCAGTCTGCACTTTAAATGAGGAGGAGGCAGCACCAGTATCCTGGGATGTGGTTCTGGGCCATGTGGCAAATTCTAATTAAATCTGGCAAATGCTCCATTGATACTTTGTGTCAGATTTTGACTGTAAAAGCATAGGTTAAAGAATGACACAAAGTAAGGGTGATTGCTTTAAGTTTATTTGGTGCTTGATGTAATGAAGGCACATCATTATATTGTGTTATATGTTTGAAATGAGTGGAGGAATACTTAACATATTGATATGCCATTCAATTATACAAAATAAATGAATTAACTTTGTTAAAACACTGGACTAATGTTGCCAGCTGTAACAGCATGGCTTCAGTTGTACCAATGTAAAGATGGCGCCGGAGTGTGGTGACTCGTGGCAAGCTGCTCTCTACAGATCTAATTACCCTTAGTATAATCGTTCTACACTTTTAAACTTAAATTATATGTATTGTTTTTATCTGTACTATCTCAGTGCACTCTGTACTAACTCAATGTAATTGCACTGTGTAATGAATTGACCTGTACGATCGGTATGCAAGACAAGTTTTTCACAGTGACAATAATAAACCAATTCCAATACCAATAAAGTGGGATGAAATACTGGTTTGATTTTAAACTGGGAGAGCGAGAAACATACATTATTTTCAGTGCCATTACTTTAAATGCTTAAGCAATTTAAATTTATTTTTACAAGGAATTTAAAATTTCTTAATATTTTCTCAGGGGGTCTAGTTGCACCTTTCTGTCCAACTTCTAACGGAAACTAAATTGGCTTGATTATTTTATTAGTGATGAATTACTACAGTGTACGTATCTTTCTTCCAACACCCATCAATAAATTTTTCCCTTAATTTACAACATAGCGCAAGGAAATAGATTGCACTGATAAAATGTACCAAATATTTTAAACATTTTATATATACATGCTTTGAAAGAGTTGGAGATCATTTGTTTTAAATAGTAGAAAGGACTGTGTTAAACTGCCATCTTGTGGACATAATTGGTACAATTGACAGAAGGTTGAATTAGCACCTTACAGGATCTGAGCTGTTGCACTAAGTTTGTAGATTGGTTTGTAAACACTTGTAGGATTAAAAAGAACAGCCAATACTAGATATCTAGGGTATATTTTTCCGTGTCTACTAATTTTAGATTCAAACTAGGCTCACTAATTTTAGACTCAACTAAAATTAGACTCAAGTATAAAGTGAGATTTCCTGCTGTATTTTTGTGAATATCGCAAACATTACAAAATATATCTTCTGAAAAAAGAATAAAAACATAGAGCAGGACTGTCAAAATTTAAGAAGAGCAACCAGAGTAAAGTTTGTCAGCATTGATTGATGGATTAGTAGCATATTCACTGGGTTGAAAGCCTATGCCAGGACTGGCACTACCACCTATGAGTTGACTGTTAACAATTTTGCTACCACGTGAAAATATTGTGAGAAGGTTTGCAACTCCAGCAACACAGTCTAGGCTGACATTTCAATGCAGACTGTCAGTGGAGCCATCTTTAAGGTGAGGCAACAATCTCGTTTTCCTTCTGTTCTCTCAGATGGATATACAAGATCCCATTGCACTTTTCTGAGGTATTCTGCCCAATATTTAATTCTCAAAGACATGCCTACATTATGAAATGAGATTATCCAGCTATCATTATATTCCCAACGGTGGATACTTGTTGTGTGCAAACTAACCACAACCTTTCCAACATCACAACAGTGACTGCATTTCAAAAGCATTCCACCCGCACCACTCACCTCAGGCATGTCCCCATAAAGTTCATAAATAGTAAGCCCAACTATTCACCCCCTCTCATACACTGTCCAAGAACTTAGGCTCTCTTTCCAGGCGTTAACAGTGAGACTTTGGAGCTGCAGCTGCACCCGCAAGAAGCTGAGTTGCCGTTGTAATCAGCTGCTTGCTAATTGTATTCAATTTAATATACCATAATCAATGTTCACAATGCCGTCTTCCACCGCACTGGGAAGGGTAAGGAGATATTTGTTGAAATGCTGATTGCTTTACAGTTGCTTTTCAGTTTAATTGCCTTTCCTGCTTTTACTCTGACCTCACTGTCCTTGACCTTCTACACCAGTCCAGAAGATCGGGGTAAGCTGATTTCATCTTTTGCTTAGCCACCATACAGCCTTTCACATTCAATGATTTCTGCTTCTTTCCTTTGTTGCTCTCTCTCTCTGTGCATGGTTTATGAAGTGTTTTGTTTTCAGATTCTCCCCTTGTTTCATTGCTGACACCATTTTTTAATTCCCCAAGCTATTTACATCTTCTCTCCTGGCTGGATTATGCTGTGGGTGGAAAAACATTCAGGAATGGATTGTTGAGACTACACTTTGAAAAGAGCAGGCTGACTTGCCAGCTTGAACTTTGAACAGTCAGAGACACTTTATGCAAATTCTTGGCCTTTGAATCTCTAACAGAGGTAGTTAATTAAACTAGAAATGGTTAATCTCTTAACATTTGATTCAGATGAAAATGAATGAACTGAAGTCCAATCAAATGTAAGTTGCCTTACTACTCTATTTTGGTTTTCATTTCAGGTTGTCTACCAACTGTATGGCTGCATGTTTGGCTGGTTTCAAACCACAGTCGTATGTCAAGGTGGCAATGATTATAGACAACAAGTATGATTCTTTTGGGGTGAATTGGCCATTATTGGTCCCTTTTCCCTCCCAATCCAAAATAAATAACTCATTGCTGGGACTGTTCTATTTGATTGTCTGGCATTTCTCTTCCACATTTTTAGGAGCATGCTTAAGAGCTATCTAAAAAGCATTCAAATGAATCTATTGTTTGCAGCATTCATGTGGGTTTAGTTTCTGGTAAATCCTTAATTGGATCCGGTTAGGAATGATTTGGTGCTAGGTGGCTTAAAAAATAATTAACCATCTTTCAAAGTTCTTGTAACAGTGTTGTCTGCATATAAATAGATTTGTAAAGAAATAGAGACCTTCAGCATATCATTAATATTGTACGTGACAGTAAAGGACATAGTTCAGAACTATGGACATTAGGTTCAATCATATTTGTGGCATTAAACCAGCTTTTGATTGCTAGCCTATGATAATAACAACTTCATCATATTACATGTTACACTAATTTCTTATCGAGTCATGGAAAACTTTGGCCCAGCTCGTCCATGCTGACTAAGATGTCTATCTGAGCTAGTCCCATTTGCCTGCATTCGGCAATATCCCTCGAAATCCTTCCTATCTGTGTAACTGTCCAAATGTATTTTAAACATTGTAATTGCACCTGCCTCTACAGCTTCCTCTGGCAGGTTGTTCCATAAAACCAACACCCTCTGTGTGGAAAATTTGCCTATCTTTCCCCTCTCAAATCGATATCCTCTAGTTTTAGACTCCCTTCCCTGGGAAAAAAAATTGTGACCACCTTATCTACGCCCCTCATGATTTTATTTACTTCTATAAGGTTTCCTCTCAGCCTCCTGTGCTCCAGGAAAAGATGTCTTAGCCTATCCAGTCTCTCCTCATAACTCAAGCCCTCCAGTCCTGGTAACATCCTTGTGAATCTTTACTACATCCTCTCCAGCTTAATGACATCATTCCTATAGCCGGGCGACCAGAACTGCACACAATGTCTTGCACAGTTGCAATGTGACGTCCCAACTCCTGTACTCAATGCTTTGACTGATGAAGGCAAGTGTGCCTTCCTCACCACCCTGAATGAGTGATAACTATTTGTATATTATAAAATCTGGCAAAGAAGTGCGGGTAAAAATATGCTTTGACTCTGTGGATTAGCATGCTAAAACTGTGCTCATTTCTAAGCTGAGAAACAATGAAAATGTAAGAAGTGAAGAAGGATCCATGACAGGTACTTTGACTTCATTTACAGATTCAGATTAGTTTATTGTCATATACACCGGAGTGCAATGAAATTCCTTGCATGCATGAAGCTCACAGGGTAAACAGTATACAACAATAAATACAGCAATGAACACGAAACAGTAGAAAGGTGCAATGATAGGAGTGCAATGTGAAGTAGTGCAAAAAGTGACAATAATGGAATAACAAGAGAAGTAAGAGTCTGAGAGTGGCAGAAGGAAGATCTAATTGGTTCAGAAATCTGATAGCAGTGGGGAAGAATGCATGGAGACTAAAGAAATAAAAAAGGTGTTGAGTCAAATTGGTGTATATCAGTGAATGTTTGAACAGTGGCAGTGGTCAATTAGTTTGTTGCTCACTTGATCTATTGTGTGGAAAGTGAATCTTGTCAGAGACTTCACAATTTGCATCATGTGGTCTCTGTTCAGTGAATGCCTGAACAGCACCCAGAGGAAAGAAAAAAGATAAAGTCTTATCTATAACCCCGAAACAAAGTTCAATACAATTTGAACTGCGCTTATTATGTAAACAGTAAATAAGGTGCAGATATTTCAATAATTGACAATGAGGGTAACTGATTTGTCACGCTATGACATCCTGCCCAGTTTAGGCACATTTCTTAAGTTTATTACACATCTAAGTGCTGAACTTTTGCATAATGAAATGAAAGCACTAGTTTCAAATCTAAGCACGGACATAACACTCTAATCATTGAGGACACTGAGACAAGATAGCAAAGATCGCAGACAAGAGATACCAGGTTTAATGGTATTACAGCAAGGAGCTGGCAATGGTGACACTTGGTGTTTTCAAACAGAGGAGTTTCCAAATTCTTATAGTGGCAATGCTGCAGATGCCCAGGGCAGCATCGTTCAATTAAAGATTTTAAAAAATATGCAGCAAAAAAAGAATCAGAAAATGCTGGCAGTATTCAGCAGATCAGGCAGTACAGGTAAAAAGTTAAAGTTTCAGGTTGATGATATCTGATGAAAGCCCTCAACCTGAAACATTAGATCTGTTTTTCTTTCCACAGATGCTGTCTGACCTGCTGAGCAATTCTAGTATTTTCTGTTGTTCATTCAGATTTCCAGCAGCTGCATTATTTTGTTTTGAAACAAAAGCCTTAGATTAAGTTAAAAAAAAAATTCTCTATTTTTTTCCTTTGTGTTGAGCATGTTGCTTTACTTCTAAAAAGCTGGGACACAGACAGCTTTCTGGCTGGCAGTGATAACAGCTACAATAACAACTAGTATGTATGTAGTGCTTTTGCTCTGTTAAATGTTCAAGGGACTTCATTAGACTGCTACCCTGCAAAGAATGAAACCAACTGACATAAAGAGATATTAGGGCAGAGGACTAAGTTTGGAGAGAGAGGAATGTCTTAAAGGAGTAAAGAGAGATGAAGAGATTTAGGAAGGGTATTCCACAGCTTAGGAACTTGGCATCTGAAAGCAATAAATCCATGGTGCTCAAAAGGCAAGAACTGGAGGACCACAGATAACTTGGAGCACCATAGGTCTGGAGGAGATTATAGGGATTGGCAGGAGCAAGGCAGTGGAAGTAATTGAAAACAAGGATGAGAAATGTGAAAATGGAGGCATTTCCTAACCAGAGGCCAACGTAAGCCAGCAGACGCAAAGGTGAAGAGGGTTTGATGGTAGAACATGTGAGAGGGGTAGAGTCAGGGCTAAAGGGGCAGGAAGAGGTTAGAGTCCAGATGACAGAACGAAGTTTATGATGCTGAGGCAGACTTGGGTTGTCAGTTTTTATGTGGGAATTGACCCTGTTTTTAGATGATATTAATGAGGGACAACATGTAGGTGAGGAATGGGGGTGGCCCAGTGTAGGTACTTGGAGGTAATGGCATGGGAGTGGGAAGAGGAAGAGAAGCCATTGCCGGTGATTCTTTGGCAATGAATGGAAGGCTAGGGACGGAAGTTGGCAAGTGTGGTCCTGCCCAGCTGAGTGATGAAGCAGCAGGTAGAAGATTGTGATATGGCCAACTGTGCAAAGGGTGAAGAATAGGAATAGTTCACCCCCAGCCCCTCCACATAGGGCATTTGTGGGCCTCAAACATAGTATGTTGGGGAAAGATAGGAAGAGACTTGAGAGGTGGCAGCATGTCCAAGGACTCAGGAAGAGAACCAGGGAGAAAGAAATAGAAACAGAAAGTGCTGGGTCAAGCAGAAGATGTGGAAAGGGAAACAGAGTTAATGTTTCAGGTCAAAGACCCTTCATCAGAATGACGATGGAGGTGGTGGTATTGCAATTATAGAGGAGTCAATGGTTGTTTCTCGAGGAGATGTATTGATGTCAAATTTGAATAAGAAGGGGACAGTACCTGAGGATGGATGTCTACTAATAACATCAACTAATATGGGAACCAGGAAGGGAGACTGAGTGGCCAGCAGTTTATTGGGAATAGAGTTGAGAGAACAGGAGGTGAGTCTTGTGGATAAGATGAGTTGGAGAGGAAATGAGAGAAATAGGAATTAACACGCAGCAAAATGCAAACACAGGCAGGACAGGAGGTATACTTCGAAGTCTGGCCCGGTGGGATGGAACAAGGGAGGGAAACTGCAGAAACAGGAACAGCTCCCATTTTGTATTCTCAGAAACAAATTTTTAGATATAATACAGTTTGCAATTTATCTCTGTGAACAATCTGTAATTCTCGAGAGTGGAATTTTAGAGTGAATAATTGATGGGATTCCCAGCTGTAAAGAGCCATAGATACAAGCAGATCTGGTTACTAACTTCAAAGAGGAGTCACTGACACTGATACAGCCAGGGTGACTCCTGCTTCTAATTTTCTGCTTCCATTTAGCACCTCAGACTTGATATAGCCGAGATCAGAAACTGAGCAGAAGTTGTCTAGCATCTGTGTCCGATGATTGGTAGTGCTGAGCACTACCCCAGTGCTCTTGAGCTGTTGCCGGTTTAAGGGATACTTTCATGGGGAGTTAAGCCATTTGCTGCCAATGTAAAAAAATAGGGAAGTGAGCTCAGTTCTCATCTAAAACTAGCTGCTAAAAATGTAACAGTCAACAGGGAATGCAAAAACAGTCTTTAATTTCAAGTAGGTGTTTTAAGGAATTTTGTTGTGCATTTTAATTTAAATGATTCATAAGACAGAATACTTAATGCAATAATTAACCATACAGTGAATGTACTCCAACTGTGAAATGACCAATGAACATGATAAATAAGTAAGTTATGTGATTTTGTAAATTCTAAATTATATTAATTTTATTTCTATGAGCAATGGGTAAAATCTTAGAGTTTTGGCAGTGGACATTTGATGTGTACCCAGTTGTAGAGGCCAATATCATACTAATAGATTGAGTTACTGTATATCATGTCTATTTTTGGCAAGGATACTAATGGTCTCTATTCTGGTCCTTATTTGGGAGACTACATTTGGACTTCACAGCAGTGTTACAAAGGGTCACTTCAACTCTCTCTACATTAACACAAACACCACTAGAGTTCTGCTGATCAGCCAAAACAACGGCACAAGGAAGCTCAAGGAAATGGGTAAGTGCAGAAATAAAGGAATAATGATTCAATGTTTTTATTTACAGCAGTGTCAAGAGTGGAGCTTTTACATTTGCTGAATTCTTTAACTGACTTTAATCCCAGCCAGGTGGCGGGAATGGTGCATGCAAGTATAACCTCAAGTTTGGAAACTCCTGATCCATTCATTCTGGAAGCCATTTTAACAAAATTTTTACTTTCAGACATATGTCAACCTTAAACAAACCAAAACCTAATGACATTGTCAGACTCGTGTTCTGATGGCATCAATTGGATCCACATACTGTTTTAGGTCAAGCTTCCAACCACTGCCAAACCTGCTGGTATAAACCTGCAGGACTGCAGCCTGAAGAAGCTGAGGTAACCTTTTTTTTTGGCTTTTTGAATGTTTTCTGTTGGACTGGGAGCAGCTGAATCTTTAATGTTTTCTTGCCTGGATTTGCCCTGTGCATTAATTGCCTCAAAACCTCGTCTAATCAACTGATCCAACTTCTGGCGGACTGCCCCCTTCTGATAACCTCAAAAAAATTTTGCTCCTGTTGTAATTAGAACCATAAAATTGCTACAGCACAGAGAAGGACTTTCAGCTTATTAAGCCCACACCAGCTTTTTACTGTACAATTACCTATTTGCCCACAGACCTACAAAATATTTTCCCTCAAGTGCCCGTCCAATTTCCTTTCAAACGCCTTCATTGCCTCTGTTCCACTCTTTTATCTGGTGAGTTCCAGATCAAAATCATTCTCTGCACAAAAAGATTGTCTACACATCCCTTTAGCACCTTTTGCTCCTGACAATGAATCCAGAGATAATAGCGATCCAGGGAGCTACAAGAAGTCCAGGTACAACCTCCGGAAGGCTATCGTGAGAGTGAAGAGGCAATTCCAGATGAAGCTGGAGACACAAACGCTGGACAGTTGTGGCAGGGCTTGCATGCTATCACCACCTACAAGGCGAAAACGAATAGCATAAGCGGCAATATCGCATCGCTCACTGATGAACTTAATGCCTGTTATCCATGTTTCTGAGGGAAAATAATGAGGCTGACGTCAGAACTTCCTTCAGGAGGGTGAACCCTCACAAGCATTTGGCCCTGACAGCATATCTGCTGAAAACTGGCACTGACTTGCGCAGGAATGTTCAGGGACATCTCCAACCTCTCGCTTCTGCAGTCTAAGGTTCCCTCCTGCTTCAGGGTAGCATCAATTGTACCGGTGCCCAACAAGAGCTGGGTGACCTGCCTCAATGACTACTATCCAGCAGTGCTCACATCAATCATAATTAAGTGCTTCGAGATGTTGGTTATAACTCCAATCAACTCTTGCCTTGCTAAGGACCTGGACTTGGTTCAATTCGCCCATTGACACAATGGGTCTACAGCGGACGTTAGCTTGTTGGCTCTCCACTCTGCTCTGGACCACCTGGACAACTGGAACTAGTATGTCAGGCTATTGTTCATTGGTGTACAACACACAGTACTGGATGAGTAGTACATTCCTCCTGCTAGATACTGTGAAGACTAAAATCTTTGTCGTCAATCCCACTCACAAAAACCGCTAAGTCCTCCTTCGCCTTGGCATCCCTGAGACTGAACCAGTCATTCACATCTTTGGTGTTATATGTAATAGAGAGATGAGCTTCTGATCATATATCCATACTCATCACTAACTCAGGCTACTTGCAACATAATAACATTCTTGATTCAGCCCCAGCCTCAGCTCACTGACTATCGAAGTGCTCATTCATGCCTTGATAATTCTAGCCAAGCCAATTCCAATTCATCAGGCAGCACTTGTGCAGAGAGAAACAGACTTAACATTTCATATTGATGACCGTTCATCTCTCCACAGATGCTGCTTGTTTTTAATTAAGATTTCCAGCACCTGCAATTTTTTTTTTGTTTTTTGTTCTTGACTGGCCTCCCTTGTTCTCCCCTTTACCATCAGCACTTTGTTTGCAGTGTGGCGACTTACCGTTCACGAACCGGCTCCCATGATCGCGAGCGTCGTCGGAGGCCCCGACACAAGATGGAGCGGGGCACTCCTTCTTCGTTGGGCTAGTGGACCCCGCGTGCGGGAAGGTCACGTGACCTGCGCGTGACATCAGCGCGGGGACTGTGTTTATTAAAGGGTCAGCACACCCCACTCGTTCATTCGACTCTTGGACTTCAAACAAGTGGCTCGTGTCTTTATTCAGTGTAGCTAGCAGCTACAGCAGACTTATATCGGCTCCTGGTTAAGTAGCGCCTCAATTTTTAAATTCTCATCCTTGTTTTGAAATCTTGCCCCTTCCTATCTGTAAGGATCTCTAACCTTACAAATGCTCCAAGATATCTGCATACTTCTAATTCTGCAATCTTGTACATCAAAAGTAATTACTCCTCCAATAGCAACAATGCTATCAATTGTAAAACTGCTGACGTAAAAAATTTATGTGTATATATTGCAATTCTGACATAAATATTTCAAAATATAATGGATATCTATTTATTTTAAAAACGCTTACTCATGGTATTTTAGCCTCTTCTGCAATTGTATGTGAATATGATTTTTATAGGTTGATCTATAAAATGTATAAACTGTAAATTAAAATTTATGCTTTCCCCTTCCTGGTTTGCTATTTATGATCAGTTGATATTGCGGCAGGTGGATGGTGAGAGAGATTCTGTTGAATTGACCCCTGATGGTGACTGACATTGAACAAAGGGAAGTCCATGCCAGAGGGACTTTCCCTGAAAGTGGTGTCGCAGGTAGACAGGGTGGTGAAGAGTGCTTTCGGCACTCTAGCCTTCGTCAGGGCACTGAGTGTAGAAGTTGGGATGTTATGTTGCAGTTGGACAAGACATCGGTGGGGCTGCATTTGGAATATTGTATCCAGTTTTGGTCACCCCGCTAAAGGAAAGATGCCGAGGAGATTTATGAGGATGCTGCCAGAACTTGAGGTATGGAGAGAAGTTGAGCAGGTTGGGACTTTCTTCATTGGAACATCGGAGAATGAGAGGTGATCTTACAGAGGTGAATAAAATCATGAGGGGTGGTGGATCCAGTTATTTTCAAATCCACAGGTTCTTTCAGGAGTCCGGGAATGAGTTGAAAACAACTTGGTGCTTCTCAAAG
>JARFYF010000022.1:23423785-23437682 GCA_030265395.1 Rhina ancylostomus | reverse complement strand
GGAGGTATAATAGTTGATATCTTCAGTAGGGTAGATTGTTTGTTTTGTTTTTCTCTTCCTTCGCCCTGCCCCTGAATTGTCAGTAAAGAAATATTGGAATAAAAGTCTGCAATAAAAGTACATTAGAAATTGGCAACAGAGTTGAACCTAATTAAACACTAATATTCATTGTTCTATCCCGTGAAATATAACCACTGATGTTACCTTCTAGGTACGCTATGATGATGAGGTGAAACGTGTGGTCGCTGAGCCTGTTGAACTTGCCCAGGAATTCCGCAAATTTGACCTCAACAGCCCGTGGGAAGTATTCCCAGCGCACCGTGAGCCAATTGAACTTCCAAAACTTGATGCAGGAGAGAAAAAGCCCGAGACTAACTGAACAGAGGCAGCTGAATCTTTGGGAAATCTCTGAGTAATATCACTTTTCATGTGGACCTAAGTAGCTGTTTTTCTGCAATGCCTAATGGTCTGTGTGATATCTATGTAAATAAATTACTTGTATAAGGTTGCTTTGCTGTAGTTTTAATTGTATTTCAACTCTTAATTTCTCTATGTGCTATGAAAGGATGCTTTTAACTTGGACATCTGAATAACAATGAACTAGAGAAGGACTTTTGACTTGGCCATGAAACTCTGCCTGATTCCTTTTTTTAAATGTTCCTGTGGCTTTGGCACTGGATGTTATAGCTCTGTGATCAACTAAACCCAATCCAGATATGATCTTTACCAGTCTTTCTAACTAATGAATTTTAAATGAACTGGATCTTCCAAATTGCCAAGCTTCAGAGAAGAGTGGGGTACGAGATTTGTTGGTATACATGAGGCTAGGGAGTGAGAGGGGTAATGTATTGCGTGGATTTTTTTTTAAGCATAGTCATCCATTTTGTGTATATAGGAGAGTTGTGTATTTCTGGCAATTTTAAATTGCTCTATAATCATATGGTGCCCCTCATTTTGCCACTTATAAATAGTGGCAAACTCTAAATAATTATTTGCCAACTCTAAATAACTTATACCCTTTCAGCAACTCTGAGGGTGTATAAACTTATTGATCACATGCTTTAAGGGTTTTAATTTTGGATTTCTCACTACTCTATTGTGTTACTTAATGACTGTGAAACTGATGCAATGTCATAACATGACAAGTAATTGGCATTCACCTGTAAACTTTTCCAGGTTCAACATGCTACATCGCAACAAAGTATTTTATAATTAAGATAAAAAGAAATAAAAACCTGCAAATCTGAGCAGTGGTAAAGAAATAGATCAGTTGTAGGAAACGGTAACCTGAATCGGGGATACAGCAACCCGGAAAGCCAAGAGCCAGGTATGCTCACTACAACTTAAAACATTAACAAATTGAGTACATTTCTTGCAGTCGTAAAATAACTTGGATGGTCTACAAGTGTCAGTTCAGGTAGTACATTGGGATTAGACAACTCAAATAGAGAATCCAGTAAAATTGGAAGAGGTATTTTTGTTGCAAAGTAATGGGATGTTTAATGAACAAACAATTATTAATGTGCAGATCATTCAGTAATTTCAAAGGGGGAGAAAGAAGTTTTTCTAGGTCATTTGCTAATTAGTTAGTTCTTTGAAAGATCTGGTCCAAGCTTGGAAGGCCAAATCAAAAATATGTTAAACAGGAGGGGCGGGTGGAAACAGCCTGTCATGGTTGTGCTGGCTGTTTGAAAGAGCATTCACACCTTGTTTTTCCCCTGACCATGTAAATTCCTAAAAGATCTGCCATCTCTCTTACCTCCCTCTTGCCCCTCACATTTAAAAACATTCCACCCTTAATATTTCTTATTACCAGCATCTATCATATTATGCCTTTGTTTTGAAAAAAATTAAGTTACAAATCATAGTCTTGTCTTAAAGGCTTTTGTTAATCCAAAATTTAGAATATGAATTGTCAAAACAGCTGAATTTAAAATGAGTGAAATCCAGTTCACAAAATTCCTCAAATGGAATAAAAAAAATGTTGTATTAATTCCAGGGAATACCAATATTTATGCTTTGCTACCAACAATAAGCATTAAACACCCAAAAGTCAATAATTACACTTATGTTAGTGAAATGTGAAAGAAAACAAACTTTATTTTTCCCCTTGAGGATACTAACATTGCAAGGTCAAAGAGAGAGAGAGCGGGCCAAGAATTCTTTTTCTTTTTTAGGTTTTCTACTGCTGATCAGAGATGCTTGTTGTTATAGAAAAGGATTTCTGTGAATTTATTGCTTTCCATTAACTTATGTAAGATACGAAAGGAGTGTCCTTGGACTCAACTAGAGAGTCTAGGGGCTGAGTGTGTAATCAGATGCGCCTGCACTGGTCTCTTGCACATTCCTGACTTCTACACTTCAATACGCAGGTACTGAAGTCTGGAATGTGCTGTTCCATGTACTCATACTACCCAGCTGTTCTTTACTGAGTCACTCGCTAGTTACCAGTATAATACAGCCCAATATTCAAGATATAAATAAAGTCTGGGAACATCTTTTTCTTTGCCCTCTGCTCCTCAGAATAAATCTGAGCGGTAACTAACTTAGTTTGCTTGGTCCAATTATTATTGTAATGTAAATATTATATCTGAAATTTATTTTGCATGAATACATTTTAAATTAAATTGATGTTAATCATATTCTAAATCCGATGAGAGGAATTTATTAGTGGTTACATTCTGTTGAGTAACAGAAGTTACAAGCCATTGCTGAACTCAGTACTGGTTATTATTTTGTGAAGTTGATCAAGTTGTTTCATGAAGTAAATGTTTCAATGCTATTTTGCCAAAATGTATGTCTAGTTTCTAACTTCTGATTATGAATATTCTGCCGTATTCTTTAATCAAAAGAACATGTATTTGGTTGCCTTTCCTCTCACGGACTTTTAACCTCAATTTAGGAAACTCAAACCTGAAAATTTAAAAAAAACACAAGGCAGAAATTAGAAAGTGTTAGTTTCTTGCACAGAAAGATCATAGTGCACTCTGTTTTAGAGCCATTTACAGTGAGGCAACATTAACATGTATTAGAAATCACAAAACTGCAGATGCTGGAAATCTGAAATAAAAACAGAAAATGCCTGAAACATCTGTCAAAGACAAGCAAAGCCAATGTTCCAGGTCAAAGTCCTTTGTTGGATTATATTTTTCTCCCTTGCTGAGCTCAAGTATAACAAAATTTTAGAAAAGGATAGCAATATAAATATGTGGAAGACTGAGAATTAAATGTTTTATTTAGGAAGCAAAATATGCTTAAGAATGTTCAAGCTTCAAGTTCATTGTCATGGGCATACATTACCAGGGTATAAATGCCATGAAAATTAGTTGTTTACAGCAACGGCACGACATAGCACAGCATATGACAAACATAAGTTACGTAAACTTTAGTTATGTATAATTTATGTTAACTTATGACATCATAAACAAGAAAAAACAATGATATTAGTGCAAGTTGAGGGAAATATAGTCTCAGGTAGAATAGGTCAGTTTTCAGGTTGGTTAGGATGGAACCTGATGGCAGTGGGGAAGGAGTTGTTGTTGAACCTTGAGGTGTGAGTCTTCAGGCTCCTGTACCTGCTGTCTGATGGCAGCAATGTAGAGGGAGTATGAAATATGATTGAATGAAAGTGGCAATAATATGTAATAAAGCTGGTCAAAGCTTGGAATCACTTGGGGATGAAAAGGAGGAGTAGACTTGTTAATTCTACCCACTTTCTGGGGGAACTTTAGAAGTCCCTAAGACTGGGGAATGTTAGTATGAAAGTCACACTAATAACAGCCAGCATGATTTTGAATAATTAACATAAATTTTCTATAATTGCAGAATATGTGCTAGTACATAAAGGAAAAATTAATGTTTCCTTCATGCATTTTCAGAAACTAATAATACCTTATAGAGATTTGTTATGAAAGTTACCCTGAGTTTACAAGGGCTGAGGTTGGAGTGGGAATAGACATACTGTATTTGATTTCCCCAGTAATTTTTTCCACGGGTGCATTGTAAGTAGCAAAAACATGATGTCAGTTTGGAAGTAGAAGTAAATCATTGAGTCATTTAGAGGGTCTTTGGAATCCTGGATTGTAGGAAAGGGTGGGGTAACGAGGCAGATGTTTCAATTAGAAGAAGGAGCTGTGAGAACAGGAGTAGAAATGGCAGCCAAGTGCCCCAGGAGACTGATTCCTTTGGAGTGCTGGATGGAGGGGAAAAGGGAAGTATGCCTGGTGGTGGCACAGTTGTAGAGTTGAGCAAAGCCTGTTGGGGGTGTAAGGTGAGGACAAGGGAAATCCCATTGTGATGCTTTAAGAAGGTTTGAGAACCAGGATATGGTTGAGACCCTAGTCAATTATAGTAGCAAGGCATCTGGCACTGAAGGAAAAGCAAAATGTACTGAAAATACTGGAATGGGAGAAAGCAAAACTGGAACTGTTGCAAAAGAGACAGAGGTACTGGATAATGGAATGGAGCAGAATAGAAGAAANNNNATCTATCTGCAGGAGTTGGTGGGTTCGTAGTAAACATTTGTGCCAGCCTATCCCCAGATAGAGAAGTTGAGGAATGGTAGAGGTGGACCATGGCAAGTCGACAGAAAGTTGGAAATTGTCAGCAAAATTGGTGGAAGTTTCTAGCTGGGGGTGAGAACAGGAAGTGGTACTCATGAAATTGTAAACATTCAAGAAAATGAAACAAGGGAACTTCCCTAAAACTAAACCATAAAATATCCCACATACTCTTAAAAGAAATAAGCATAGCTTGGGCCCAAGGAATTTGCACATATACAATTTAGTAGAAGTGGAGAGACAGGAAGAAAGATTTTCCACATATGACAGAAAGGTATTAAAGAGAATAGATAAACTTCTAGAAAAGATTTATGCTAATGGTGCTAAGGGGCCTAGAAAAACAATCAGCACTGTTTTTCTGGAACTAAAATGGCATTAGCTATTTCCTTAATACACTTAAAAGTTTCATTAACAAATCATAGGATTAATTAATAGCAGCTCCAAGATAACATGTAATGTAACACTATTCTGTTTCAGCAACAGTTGATTGAATTTCTTGTGTTGCGAGCAGCTTTCTTTCTAGCTCTTAATTCAAGTTTGGCAATGTGTGCAGAAGGCAGCTTCTTTGTGCATCTGAGGTGGGGAAATGTTGGCTTACAATGCAGTCAATTGTCCCTTGTAAGGGGTAACGGAAAAGTCACATTTATCAGAAATGTCATTAGAATAAACATTATTGTCTACACAACTGCACTGAAGTCAGGGTCATTTGCAATGTCTTTCTCCAGTATTTTAACTCATAGTTCATGATAATGGAACCACATCTCTTTGCAGAGTTCTTCTGGCATTAATGGATTCTCACTTTTGAGGGAAACCTGCTGAATGTGTGGTGACTGGGATTCCTGTTTGAGTCAACTTGAGCTTTGAAGAGTCCCTGCCTATGACTAGGAAAGGTGTATCCGAACCAATTCAAGCTTCAATGATATTAAGAGCTGATTCTTCTGTAAATGAACAGCTGCTGTGGTGTCTTAGATAAATGAGATTGAAAATCTCACCAGAAATCAATTTTGGGTGTTGTGCAATTGTTGCAATCATTCGGATAGTAAGAAAATGTTAGGGTATATGGGAATATAGAGTTCTTGCCATTAACTCACTTAAAAAATAGTTAACACTGCATTAACACAATATTCAACTGCACACAGACAATTTACTCTGCGTATTGCAGACAGATATCTCATCCATGGATTAAAGTCTTTAGAGGAGAAGTGAGGCAGAAGTACGTAGATCTTTAGAAGTTTGAGGGGCTGAAAGGTAAAGCCTTGGAAGTTAATAAGATTCTGGGTTTTATGCCAAAGTTGTTGAATATGGAAGCAAGGAATTTCTGTTAAATCTGTAAAAGTGGTGGGTGATGGTGGTGTGGCCACTGTTCATTGCCCATCCTGAATTATCTTGAACTAAGTGGATGGCTAGGTCATTTCACTGGGCAATTAAATGTCAGCCATATTCTGGGTATGGAGTTAATATAGGCCAGGGTAAAGAGAACAGATTGCCTAGTGATCCAGCACATTAGTGAAGTAGATGTATTCTTGTGACAACCTAGTATTTACATTCATCTTTCCTCATTCTTTATTTCACATTTATTTAATTGCGGTTTTTAAATCCTGCAGCTGCTGTGGTGAGGTTTGAATTTGAGCCTCAGGGTTATCACTCTTGTGCCTATTGCAGCAGAGACAAAATCCTCATTTGAAGCTTGTAGATGCCATCTTTAGTTGCCTGAGTACAAAGTTTTTCCTTTCTGGCACAACACTCCTTGGTTTGCTAATCTTTTTGCATAAACTGGCAACATATTGGAAATTGTTAGGTGCCAGGAGCCATAAGTGTCCTGTCACTTATCAGAACTAATGTGCAAATTAGGATTTCAATGGTTCCTTATAGACATGAGTCCTTAACTTTACACAGGGCTATTCATTTAATAGTTAAACTAACATGATTCTTTGAAAATGGAAATGTTCACCCATTGGGTAGTTGCAGTATACATAAATGTGAAGAACACTATTATTTTTGCCACTTCGATCCACTTGAGTCAACTCAAAACTGCTTTTAAAATAAAAAGAAACTTCACTGTAGGAACCCTTGGGCTACTAATTAAAATGTGAGTGGGTAATGGGGTGAGTTTGGAAGTGATTTAAGGTTGCATTTGTATTAAGGAACCTGGGCTCATGGACAGATGCTCATTTGAAAAAGTGGAGGAAAGATCACATCAACAAAAAGCTGAAGTATGCTTAATTGCCATACACAATTTCACTAACATCAATGTGCCATAATATTATAAACATATTAATCTTCTCATTGCACAATGGTTTATTTTTATATAGCAGACTACATTTTAACAGGGAATGTTATTGGGATCTTGGCAGTACTAGCAATTATCACTTTGTTGCATTGGACATATTTTTGATAGGCCTCTCTAAACTGCTCTTGTCAATATGTGAAAGAACTCTTGCATTGCTTTTGGCTGATGAGTTCCAGAATTTAATCCTTTGTAAATGAAGGAATGGATAATATAGTTCCAGGTTGGAGCAGAATTTGGCAGTGATGGTGTTGCCATGTAACTGCTATCTTTATTCTTCTGAGTAGAGCCCACAGGAGTATTAAAGAAAAGAGGGACCTTAGTGTACAAATCCAAGCATCCCTGAAGGTGGCAGCACCAGTAGGTAAGTTGGTGAAGAAAGCACATAGGATACATACCTTCATTAGCTGGGGCATAGAACTTACGAGCAGTGGGGTTATGGTTTATCTTTATAAAACATTGGTTAGGCTACAGTTGGAGTGCTGTGTACAGTTCTGGTTGCTACTCTTTAGAAAAGAGGCGATTGGACTGAAAAGGGTGCAGAGGAGATTCACCAGGACATTGCCTGGGCTCGAGTGTTTGTAATGAGGAGCGACTAGATGTGCTGAGTTTTTTCCTTGGAGTGTAGGAGGCTGAGGGAAGGCAGGCTTGAAAAAAGTACACAGAATTAAGAGCACAGACAGTGTAGATAGGAAACTTTTCCCGGTTAGTTGAGGTATCTAAAACTAGAATGCATAGGTTTAGTATAAGGGGTTAGAGGTTTAGAGGTGACCTGTGGAGGACTTTTCTCATCCAGATAGTATTTTGGAATCCAGAATGCACTGCCTGAGGTGGTGGCAAATGAGATACTCTCACAACATCTAACAAGCACTTGAATCACCTAGGTATAAAAGGCTATGAACCAAGTGCTAGTAAATGGAATTATTATAGATAGGTACTTGATGGTTGGCATGAACATAAGACCAAGGGCCTGATTCTGTGCATATGACTCTAAACTGTGTTTATGCCTGAGATTACCAACATGGTGGGTGAAATGGTTGGTTCCTCTCCATAGAAATGGAGAATAATTAGCTGCAGAGTCACATGGGACTGCAAAGATGTGCTTCCCAGTGTGACACTGGCATTGACAGACCATGTAGTTGATTGCTAGTTCTTCAGCCATGACATAGTGAGAAAGCAACTGACATTAAAGAAAAAACAAAAATGGGAAACTATTTTGAACAAAGATCAGCAAAGATCCTGGGTCAATCTAATATTAAAGTTTTCAGAAATATTTTTGCTGAAAATGCACAACAAGAACTAAGAGACCTAGGAGTGCAGATACATAGTTCCTTGAAAGTGGTGACACAGGTAGACAGAGTAGTGGAAAAAGGCATTTGGCACACTTGTCTTTATTGATCAGAGTTTTGAGTACAGGTCTTGGGAGGTCATGTTACAACTGTGCAAGACATTGGTAAGGCCACATTTTGAATACTGTGCACAGTTCTGGTCAAGCTGCTATGGGAAGCACATCATGAAACTGGAGAGGGTACAAAAAAAGATTTACGAAGATGTTACTGGGACTTGAAGGTTTGGGTTATAAGGAGAGGCTGGATAGGAAAGGGCTTTTCACCTGGAGCTTAGGAGGCTGAGGGGTGACCTATTAGAGTTTATAAAATCATGAGTGGCATAGATGAGATGAATAGCAAAAGTCTTTTCTCCAAAACTAGAGGACGTAGGTTTAAAGTGAGAGGGGAAGGATTTATAAGGAACCTGAGGAGCAACTTTTTTTTTTACATAGAGGGTGGTGCTGGAATGAGCTGCTAGAGGCGGGTACAATTAATATATTTTAATGGCATTTGGACAATGATATAGATAGGAAAGGTTTAGAGAGATATGGACTAAACACAGCCAAATGGGACTAGCTCAGGCAGGCAAAGTTGCTGGGCCAAAGGAGCTATTTTTGTGTTGTTTAACTCTGATTCACAATATACAGGAAGGGAAAGAGTTGGAATGTCTTCAGAATAAGTGGTGGGAACTGCCAATTCTTTCAGCAGATAATGCTGGAAATACCCAGCAGGTCAGGCAACATTTGTATAGAGGGAAATAGAGTTAATGTTTCAGATTGATTTTCTTTCCTTAAAATTGGAAGAAGTTAGAGATTTATTCATTCATAAACATGCACGGGGCCAGACCAAGAAGGGAGGATTGGAGGAAAGAACACAGGAAACTCTATGACTGGGCAGAGGTTAGGAATCAGTATAGAGCTTATGATTATAAAGAAATAAAGGTGGATCTTGAGGAGTTGTAAATTTCAACAACAGAATTATTACCGGTAACAGTTACCTGAAAAACTTGTAGCAGTTGTCATGGTCTGAAATTGTAGAGTCTGGAAGGTAGTAAAGTACCTATTTTAAAAATGAGATGTTGTTCCTGAGGTTTGTGTTCATTTTCATTGGAACATTACAGGAAATTGAGGACTCAAAAGGAAACTAGGAGCAAAGATAATAGAACTTCCCATCAAAAGCAAGAAGTGATCGTTGTGCTGAATTTTTAGTTCTAGTTTCTCATTTACTGCCTGGGGTCTGCTAAGTAATGCCAGCATCTTCTATTTTACTTTAAGATTTCCTTTTTGCTGTTTATTCTAGCTGGAATGACTTTTGAAGGATTTTAAATTTGGCCTTTTGAAAGGAAACGTTAAACATACACATATTTGTATATCTTTAAGATGCTTAATGATTATTGGGAGCAGGGAGATTGAGCCCCTGCTGCTTTGAACCTCTATGTCACCCATATACAGGTGTGCCTGCTGGAAATTGGAGCAGCATAAGACCATCAGGATATAAGAATTAGTTAAATGGTAATGTAATCTATCTGTCTGGCCAAAAGCTGATAATAAATTAATAATAGTAGTGTAGTGGCTAGTGTAATGCTATTACAGCGCCAGTGACCCAAGGTTTAATTCCAGCCACTGTCTGTAAGGAGTTTGTACATTCTCCCCGTGTCTGACTGGGTTTCCTCCAGGTGCTCTGGTTTCCTTCCATATTCCAAAGACGTACAGGTTAGGAGCTGTACGTGTGCTATGTTGGCGTCAGAAGAGTGGCGACACTTGCGGGCTGCCCACAGCACATTCTCAGTAATGCAAAAGATGCATTTTACTGTGTGTTTTGATGTACATGTGACTAATAAATAAATACCTTATCTTCTCTTAAAAAGTTAATATTAAGTACTTTGTTTCAGGATTGGTCAGTATGTTCCTATTTACCAAATTCACCCTACTTCTGCAAACAAAATCCTTTCCAACATGCTCCCCACCCCACCCCTCATGAATATTCTGTTCCAATGAAGAATAAAACAGGAAAAGCTGCAAATAATCAGCAGATCAAGCAGAATCAATGAATAAAACAGTTATCTGCCAGTCAATGTTGCAGATCTTCCAGCCTAAAATAAGTTTATTTCAACATTTGAATTTGCTTATCTGCTCCAGTTTAATGCAACTTCTTAATTGGACATTTCTTAAATGAAGTTTCTTTAAGTGTTGATCTGCATTATCAGCATTTTTTGCATGATATTAAACTGTTTTGTTTTGCTATTTTCCAGAAGTTTTATTGATGAATTATTGGCATGGAATCAAATCCTCACACATTCACACACCCTTAAATCCAGGCAGAGTTATCATCCAGACACATTGAGGAAGTGGAAATCTTCAATGAAACTCAGATTCGGAATGAAACTAGTTTTGCTGCATTGATTTCTAATTTAGAACAATGGTGCAGATACTGGGAAAATAAAAGCATAGCTAAGATTCCAGCAAAAGAAAGCCTAAAGGCAGAGAAGAACTAACCACATTAAGTTCATTCTGAGATTGGGCATTTTGTAGATAGAGTGACCTACTTGCTTGCTCCCCAAAACCTTTCAATTACCATCAGGACAGCAAGGTTGCTATGCATGCCATCCATTTTAAAAATATCCTGGACCAATTTGCTAATGCTTCCATAACTTACCTTTCAAATCCAGAAGGAATTCATATGCTTTGGAGCAGCAATAATTCCAAGTCCCCCTCTGCTCCCAACCCCAAGTCACACACCATCTGGAGTTGAACATTCACCGTTATTGTATTACCATAGGCTCGATATACTGCCTCTCCATGCCTCAGAGGAGTATGCCTGCATTGTCACAACTCCTCTATGATGTTTCGGGAAGGTAGCTCATCATTACATTTTTAAGATTACTTAAAAGCAGCCATTGAATGCTAACCCTGGCAATACTGACTATATCCTGTGAATGAATGTTTTTTTTTTGAAAGCACAGCTAACACTATTGTCAGAAAATATTGAGGTAATAGTGGGAAATCAGCAACTGTCTGCTTGGTCTTTAGCAGAGACTATAATTCACCTCACGTTTGAGAAATCTGATGCATAAAATCATGAGATTAGCTCTGGGTGAAGAAAACCAGCCAACCATATATGCTATACAACCAACCAATCATAAATTTTATACAACCCTCCTCCACTCCCTACCACCACAGCTATGTGTAGATGTTATTAACATGATTCTGGAGTTTTTGCTCCACCATGCTAGCTCAGTCCATTCCAACTGTTGATCATTTCTGCAAAGAAAGCGAACTATATATACCTGTCCTAAAATTACATTTCACCAGTTTAAGTTGACAGCACAGCAGTGCATCATGTGGTGTTGCTGCCTTACAGCTTCAGCGAGCAGGTCCAGTACTGACCTGTGGTGTTGCCTCTCTGGAGTTTGAATGTTCTTCCTGTGACCATGTAGATTTCCCCCAGGTACTCCAGTTTCCTCTCATATCCTAAAAATGCACTGGTTGTTAGATTTAGTGGCAAATCTAAATTATCCCTAGTGGGTGATAGGAGATTTGGAAGGTGGGAGCATTGATGGCTATGTGAAAAAGAACAGGGAAATAAATGTGATTGCTCCAAGAGCTGGCATAGCTTGATGGGCTGAATGGTCTTCTGTTGTATAAAGGAATATGAGAAAACTTGTTTTACTCCCAATATACTGTGTATTTCAATGTTCTATCTTGGATTAATCTTTTCCAATATTTATATATTTTCCTCTCAAATATCATCATTCAACCAGAAACTTCCAGGATGAAAAGCCCAATTTGTTTAATTTGCTTAATCCTTCCTCATAATTTAGACTATTAGCACAAAGAATTGACTTCCAACTATTTTCTCCTGCTTCTAATTTTCAAGTTTCTTGATGACTATTAGTAAAGAGCATCCAATTTTGGCATCCTCTGACCTGTTTTCTACTGCTTTAGGTTCTAAGTTGAACAATGTTTCATGATTACAGCTTTGTTTGGTTGTACATTGACCTTACTGAGATTTCTATGTCTCTGCAATATCATTTGACTTGCTTCAGAACTCTTAATGTGTAGTTCTGCCTGTCTACGGTACTTTTCTCATGATTCCATTATCCTATTGTTTTGCTCAGTGTTATATTTCACTAGGATCGTTATGCAATTTTTCCTGCCTCCTTTTGGCATCCTAATATAGTATCATCCATTACTTTAAATTATTCTGTCAATATTGCACCACACCATGCAGTTTTATTCACTGGTTGGCATAGCTTAACAATACACTGCTTAGTGTGTTTACTGACTATTCTGACTCAACATTATGTCATGTGTATCTACAATGCCAGGAAAACTATTTGGCAGAGTTTTATCTTTTTCCACATACCAAATCTGACTGGTGGAATCAACCTGTTTTTAGAACACAAAGGTCTTTTTATTTTTGAGTTCATTATGAAGATGATATTAATATCCACAGGTCACCTATCATAGCTCCACATTCTTCTTCTCAATGGAATTTTAATCCAGACACAATTGGATAATAGGTTTGAACTTTGGAGCCATTTTTAAAATTAAAATTTCTTTGAATATATGAATTTATTAAATGAACAGTGAAATAACAGCTTCACTTATTGGTACTAGGATATATTGAACTCAGTACAAAATAAAATTGAAAGAATACAGAAGTAATGTTGGATCATAAATTTAAAATAAATTTGCTTCCTGGTTAAAGGAAACTAGTTGCAGGGTATGCATTGGTGATGGTTTGCCTCCTCAGAAGGGTGGGTGAGCAGGTTGACTATTAGTGTCACAAGAAGTCCCTCTAATCTTTTAATTTAAATACTTAGAAAGATATATGCTGAAATGTTTTTCCTTCCTTGGTCATGCATTGCAATTTTACTAGAGACATGAAATCCCTTGAAATATGCTTATGCTGCTTTTCTGTTATTCCCATGGGTTTTTTTTTTACAGGGGACCCATGGTAGATAGTCAGGAGAACACAAATAAAAGCAAAGTCTTTACAGCACAGAGGAAGTAATTTTTCCTCAAAGTACTGAGTTCTCATTCTTTGCTAGAGCAATCCAAAATTTGTTCTTTTGTTTCATTTTATAAATTCATCAGCATCAACTACATTCAAGATGTAGCTGTGGGGATAGAGGCAGCAGAACAGAGGGGTGATGAAGACTTCAACGCTGATTTACCAACAACTAAGTGCATATGGAAAGGTTTGATAGAACAGAGGCAAAGATACAGTCCTGCAGCTGTGAAGAAAGACACAAAAGACAAAATTAGGATGATGGAGGAGATGCAGTCAAAAACATGAAATTAGGAGGTATTGTTGATAGTGAAGAAGATAATCGTAGATTACAGATGGATCTTGATCAGTTAGGGAAGTGGGCCGAAGAGTGGCAAATGGATTTCAATACAGATAAGTGTGAGGTGATGCATTTTAGGAAGTCAAACCAGAGTAGGACTCGTACTATGAATGATCGGGCTCTAGGGGGTGTAATGAAACAGAGGGACCTAGTTTGTTGAAAGTGGCATCACTGGTAGACAGGGTGGTGAAAAAGGTGTTTAGTATGCTGGACTTCATCAGTCAGGGCATTGAGTATAATAGTTGGAACACTATGTTGCAGTTGTACAAGTTGTTGGTGAGGCCTCACTTAGAGTAGTATGTACAGTTTTGGTCACCCTATTACTGTCACAATGTTGATCCAGAGTAAACTCACAGAGAACCCAAATGCG
>JARFYF010000022.1:23357143-23370408 GCA_030265395.1 Rhina ancylostomus | reverse complement strand
AGTTTCAGCTGGTGACCCTTGAGATGAAGAAGGAAAACACCTGTGCTGCAGGATCTCTTAGGCCACCCTTTCTGTCCAAAAAGAAAGACTTCACTATGAAAATTCAGTAAGGAGAATCCTGGGTGTATAAGGTTAGTACTGCTGTTCTCTGAAACCATTTCCAGGGACATTGCTGCGGTAGAAAGATGGCTGGACCTTTGAAGAGAAACTGAATGTAAAATCATGTTAGAAATGAAAAGAAAATATTAATTATCAAGACTGTGGTGATGCAGAACTGACCATGCTACAAAATTATGTGTATTGATGCTGCTCTTTAGCTATCATTTTAATGATAAACCAATAATTAACAACAGATACTTTAACATTGAATTATCTGGGGTTCATGCTCTCTTCATGTTAAATTATGAAAGCATCATACAAATTGACTTTTCAACAAATAGTCATTGCATATCACATTGTTACAGCAATTCAGTTTCAATAAATCTTCATTCAGCCAACTCCAGACCTTTTGGAAATCTAGCTCAGGATATTTTTTTCTGTTTTTGAGTATTATTCTTTTTTTGGAACATCACTGGGAAAAGATATAAAGGAATTTTCAATTTTTAGAACCCAGTATGATTTGAACGTCCATCAGCTGGAGATAATGGCCTAGAATACATTGGCTGCAATGAAGGCTGGAACAGGGAGAAGGGGCTGTTAGGTGGAGATCATTGCTCAGCATTCCCAGGCGTTATAGGAAGCAGCCCTTAGGCAAGTCCTGGGAGACGAGTAAAAAGAACTGAGGTTGGTTTGATCAAGAGAAAGGAGAATTGATTGCGGGATGGTAAATTGGAAAGAAATTTTCTGGAAGGTTGGGTAAACTAAGCAGAAGGAAAAGTTAATTGGTGTCTGGCCCTAATCCAGAGCTATCTCGTGGTCTTTGTCTGAAGCCAGGAGGAGCTGCATATTTATTGTCAGCTTGGGACTGAAAAGCTGGCAGGGCACCGATAAATTTCTAGACCCATTTGTCACCTGCTTATGTGAAAAGTAAAGTCAGATTGTTTGTATTAAATGTTGTCTAAACTTTGGAAAATCCATAAATTCAGACTGGCTTTACTTTAACATCTGCAGTCCTTTTCTCTTCAGAGTCCCTGAATATGCTGTTGCCTTACCAATGCCTCAGTTAGCAACCTTAATATTGCTTCAATCAAGTTTAGCATGCCATAGTTGACAATTTCACAATTAACATCACAAATGACATTTTCTATGACTGCACCCATTTTATTCAAACCTTACTAGGGCACTGTTCGTATCAGTTCTTTTGGCCATAGATGAAGTTGGTTGTGAGTTTTTTTTTTGTTTTTGAACCCAATATGAACATTTAAACATCCACCAGTCCATACTCGAAGGCAGAACCTAGCTTCAAAACCTGGACATATCAGTTTTAACATCGTGCGATTAATCAACATATGATGGAAGCAAAAGACTGTGAGCCCAGGTTCCATTCTTGCCTTCACCTCAGTTTCTGAGGTCCCTCGAGGATCCATTTAAGATCCCCTGCTCTTCTTCAATATGCTACCCTTGATAGCAATTTTGCTGATGATACAGGTTTACCTCTCCAGCCCCTTGCTCAACCCATGCTCTGCGTTGTCAGCCTGCTTGTCTGACATCCAATTCTATTAGCTGTAATTGTGACCAGATAAACAGTGGGAAAACCAAAACTATTGTCTTCGTTTCCTACTACAAACTCCATTCCTGGCCAGCTGATTCTATCTTGCTCTCTGGTCACGGTCTGAAGCTGAATCCAGTTTTCCTAGTTTCATTTTACTATTTCACCCTGAACTGAGCTTTTGATTTCATACTCCTCCATCTTCGAGGATATTTGCATCCTTCTCTGCGGTGTCAATGCTCTCTTCTCCAGGCCCTAGGGTCTAAAATTCCTACCCATCTCTCTAGCTTTCTCTCTTTCTCTACCTTTAAGAAAGGAAAAACTTATATTTACATATCACTGTTTATGAATTCAAACGTTCCATCCTGTTTTATTACCAATATAGTCCAGTTATACTTGTCTTTTCCCGGGAAAGTGGAACATGCTTAGTTTTAATCTTTCTTAAGTTTCCTCCCTCACAGAACTTTTTGAATTGTGGATAACTCCTTTATGTGTTTTTTTTACTAATATTGTCCTGAATTGGAAAATTTCACCAACTTTGCTTAATTTGTGCCTTCTTGTCATGTTCACATGATTCAGTTCCAACTCTTTTCTTCCCTTCCTCAAGTTCTCTATCTGCATGTCTCTGGAAAGGTAGTTGATTAATATGTACTCTTTCCTGTAGCTACAAGGGCAATATTTGCTCTCAATATGCTACTTGAAAGTGCTCCATTTCATTCTTCCAGGTTTTCCTTCTCTGATGTATCTACTCTGATGATATAATTTTTCCATACTTTCTATATGATTTCTTTATCCCTCAGCTGAGGATTCAATTCAACATGATTGACAAGATCCCCAGTTATGTCAATTATAATTTCCTATGTTTCTGTTTTCACTGCTTCTTCTGCCAAGAGTCACTATAGAGTTTCACACCTATTGCAGATGGCTTCACTTTCAACAGATTACCATTTAACAACACTGCCATTTCCACCTTCTTGTTAGGTTGTCCCTTAGGATTGAGGGTGATTTATTTCCACTCTGAATTTATGGCTCTGAGGTGGTTAATGAGGCCAATTTTGGAACTGCAGACTCTTTCACAGATGGGACAAGTGGTGGCTGATGGCGGAGATAGGTGGCTATGCTCTGTAATCCTATTTAAATATTTCATCTCTCCTGCCTTCCCCATCACACGTCTTTCCTTTTGTTCATTCCACCCTCCTCTACATTTTTCTCACCCTCATCAGCTGCTTAAAACTAATGCCATTTATAACTTTTTTCCAGTTATTACAAATATCACTTTGAAATATTAATTTTGTTTCTCCCTTCATTCATGGAGAAGCATGACCTAGTGATCATTTCCAGTATTTTGGGTTTTTTTCAACTTCCCTTCTCTGTTACTCCTTTTACAAATACTGCAGGTACTGGAATTTGGAAATATGAAAAAGCAGAAAATACTGGAAATACTCGGTTGGCCAGATGACATTCCTGGAGAGCGTTTCAGGTCGACTTCCAGGGCTTTCTGTCCTCTTTTTACATTTTTCATTTAGTCTCTATAGCGTATTTTTATTTAAATGGTTTTAGATACAAATCATGTCACATGGACTCAAAATGACACCCCAGGTTTCCTTCTCTACCATACATCTGCTTCCGGAACTAAGCCTGATGGTGTATTTTTCTTGGCGGACCCATTTCCAACGAAAGGAAGGACCACGGTACCTGATGGGACTTGCAGTTTGTTGCTTCAGTGGGGGGGAGTGGACTACATCTCCCAGCGGGCGCTGCGCCATGACTTGGCGTTGCCAGGGCCACGGGGCAGGAAAGGGACGCCGTGATTGTCGGACGAGTGAGTAAAACCTGGCTAAAGTGGCGGCTCTGAAATTGGTCGGCACTGTTTAAGCAGTTGTGAATGCTTAAAGTTGACCGTTTGATTCACTCTAGGAACGCAGTTTAGTTTGGTTGATTTTGGGACGCGGACCAACTTATCGTCGGTGTTGAGTCTCTAAGGGTAGAGCGACCTGTGGCCTGTGATGCTCTCCCTAACCTCACGTCTCCTCTCCCAACCCATGCACACTGACCCACAACATGCGGGCCACACTCTGCTAGATTAACCGCACTGTGCCCTGGAGAGGGGAGGCTGAAGTGTGATTACAACCAAATGCACTACTGTTCATATATTTGCACAAAAAACGATGGATTCCTTAATATTTTGAAAGTGCTTATAGTAATGGAAAAATCAATGACAGAAGTACAATAAGAGGCATTAATATTACCTCAAAACTATGTTTGTTTATTTACATGGTTAAACAAAAGGATTGTTAGAAAGCCTGAAATGCTAAAAAATTTTAATTGAAAAGATGTACTTTAATATTAGTATGTAAAAGTCCATTATGAGAAGTTTGCAGGAGTTTTAGTGAGATTGCCAATATGGCTTTTCTGTGTGTGTCTTTTTATTAAGCATCTGTCTTGGCTCAGCTGTGGCATGCTCCTTTCTGAATCAGGGTTGTGAGTTCAAGTACCTCACCAGACACTTGAGCACGTGGTCTGGGCTGGAACCTCAGTATTGCTCTCTCAGTTTTAATATTTGAATTTG
Source organism: Rhina ancylostomus (assembly GCA_030265395.1). Taxonomy (NCBI): domain Eukaryota; kingdom Metazoa; phylum Chordata; class Chondrichthyes; order Rhinopristiformes; family Rhinidae; genus Rhina; species Rhina ancylostomus. The sequence goes on along the minus strand of JARFYF010000022.1, from coordinate 23,366,191 downwards.
TAGGATCCAACTGGCTGAATCATTTATATGTTCCACTTTCAGCTGTTACTGACCTCTATACAATTTTGTTTACTTACTGCTTATAAATCCTTCAGTAATTTGAAGTTGGGACAGAAAGTAGTGGAAATTAATGTTTGTCATTCAGTATTTACATATAATATCCAGTAGTTGTTTAGTGCATTGGAAGCAAAAGCATTCAATGTTGCCCCCTCATTACTGGCACTTGATTTATGTGATCTTAAAATAGTTGTAATATTAAATCAAATGTGAATACTTAAACAGAGTTATATCACAATGCACACGTATATTGTTAATTTTAGTTTCACAGTTAACTTTATGCTGTTTAAGCAAAATTTACAAAGTTTTTTATGAGATTTTTGTGTTCGATGAAGTTGATATGCAGTGCCTTTAAAATAATTCTCTTCAGTGATGCTTGATATCTTATGCCAAATTTGAGACTTGCTCTGGAGTCAACAATGAGAAATTATTGCAGCATAAAGATATTATTATTATTTAAATTTCAGTTGTTGGCATTTTGTCCTGTGGTTTTGGATGGGGCCTTCAGTACTAATTGTATCTATTTGTTATATTTTAACGTCAGTACTTGAACAAAGTAGCACTATATTGATAAAGAAATATTGAAATTGGTTTTGTCATTTTTATGGTTATTGATAAATGAGGCAAATTTAGTATCATTTTCACCCAGTTAAATTGTAATGCTTATTTTGATGTGAAAATAGAATTTGACATTAACATTTAATCTTAACATTATTTATGCTTAGAATAGTCTTTACTTAAATTTATATCTAATTTGGTTTCTACTTACAGAGAGTTTGGTTACTTTTTATAAGAAATCTTTCCGGATCTTTGTTTTTTCCTTACAGAAAATCAACTGCTAGTTCGTCTTAACTGTGGTTGTGATATAAACCAATGTAAGATTTGGGCACGACCTCTCTATTCTTGCTAGATATCTTTGTTTTGCCTTGATTTAAATGCAGATTGATATTCAAGTTATCTATTAGCCCAATGTATCCTGTTTGTTTGACCATTCTATGTATAACTGATGTGTACAAAATTAAGAGAGGGTTCGACAGGGTGAGAAGAAGGTCAATTTCTTTGCGCAGAGAGGTTCAGCCAGGGGATATAGATTTAAATTAATGGGGCAAAGGATTAGAAATGAATTGAAGAAAGATTTTTCCATCCAAAGAATTGTGGTGACAAAACCTTTAATTACGTTAAAAAAATACCTGGAAGAACATTTCCAGGTACATTTAAAAAATATATACCTAAGCTGCAACAAGTAAGATTACAGACTGAACTGGAAGTTGAGATTGAAGTAATTAAACTTTTTTTGGCTGGCCTGGACACCTTGAGCCTATTTCTTATTTGTTAATTTCTGTGTTTCAATGAATAATGAGTACATTGCCCAAGTAATACTCCAGGTGTAAATAACTTCTGGACTTCATAAAAGGAATATGAAAAGCCATGCTGAAATGCAATTAGTTCTTTTCTGTTACCTTTTGTCTGTTTCATCTTTACTAAATGTATTGCAAGTTAACTTCAGCTTTTTATCAATAAGATGGCAATTGAGAATTACAGACTTTCATTCTGCACTTTCTTACAATAAATCTACTATTGGTCCATTTGCACTTGATTATTATTATAATCTATTATATTTTTAACATGTAGACCTTCATTGTCTTTAGATGTAGATATACTGGATACATACTGCTACTATGATGCTCAGCTTTAATTGCCTGCAAAGGAAATTACTTCTCCACAACACATGATAATTATTTGAATTGTCTAATTTTCTTTTCAGTTTATACCTTTCAGATGTATAATATAATGTTAGCAATGTCATTTAACCTTATAATTAATGGATATAATTAATTAGTATTTTTCTTTATTGTAGTTAGTTAACCTTAAAGAGACTGGTTGTTACTTAAATTACTTGGCATCACATAGCACCTTTTCTAAACCTCAAATGGTTGTAACAAATAAGAATTAGGTTCCTTGAAAATATTTGTTCTGCATTAAGTACTGTAAATCTATTTTGCATACAAGACGGCTGTTAATAAGAACGACCACTGTGACGATAGTGTATGCTTGCCTTTAATATGAGCATAATACCAAAATAATATTACCTGTACAGTGCAAAGAGTTGAAGAGACTGGAATTGCTTGCAGAATTCGAAGTTGCAGAACACTGGGTAAATATGTAGTATACAGACAATGGAGGATGTTTCTGAGAGCATTTACAGCTGGTGCAGATGATACCGAGCTCTTCTTTGATGAGAGCAAATAATGGTGCACAGCAGATGCTTCAATGACGTGTGTTTCAAATGTGCAAATATTGAATACATTTATGTATACATTACTGTATAACTAATATTTAACTTTGTTCTTTATTAGCACTTGTACAGTTATGAATTCTTCCAAAACAAATTCCCTTTGTGCAACTGTCTTAGTCTTAATTCAGAATGAGATTTAACATTGAGTCTTAAACATTGGGTGTTGAAGTTCTGGGTACTTATGCCTATAGCACCAGTGCAAACTGTGAAGAATTAGTTAAATCAGCACAACACAACTGATGACATTTAAAAGTGAATTATGGCCATGAACATTTACACTGGTTTAAGACTCAATTTGCCCAGTTCAGGTGTCACCCACAACAGTGGTTCTGCTCCCTTCAATGCTGACTCGGGTTTAACAGCCTCATCAAATAGAAGGCATATTTTAAAAGATTTTTCTATTTTCAGTGACCTTAATTCTGCTTACTCAAAGATGGAGGACAGAAAAGCCTTATTAAATAATACTTATTTTTGGTAATAAAGCAACTTTCAGCAATGTACTCTGTTCCAAGCTACTGCTGCGGAAAAGATCAGGAAATATTTTTTATAGGAAAAAATAATGCTGATTACTTGTGCTATGGTTTGTGATTATTGCAAAGTAATTAAGAATTACTTGAAATGAAAGGTTAATTGCACAGTATGGAACAAATTGTGCGCCATTTTCTTGGTTATGACCAAAGCTGAATGTCTCTGCTAATTTAAAATGGATTTTGCAAAATACTTCCCCCACCTCCTTCCAGAATGGTCTGTCGGTGCTGTATTTTACAGCTGGCTTGCTACTGATCTCAGTAGTACTGTAATAAACTTAACTTGGATGATCTTCCCAGTATTAGCTTGAGGAAACTGCTGGGAGGATTTATGACATTGAGGGCCTAAATGTTTAAGGGTCATCTGTGTCATCAGCATCACGTGGGGTGACCAAAACAAGCTCTGCCCACAAATTTAATATTTAAAGCAAACAGCTGGTATGTCACTGCCCCAGACTTAGCCAGAACTTTCACATTCAAATCTTTTAAAACATCTTGACTGTTTTTAAGACATTTTTGCATGTTGAACTTCAAGAGGAATCCAGTATTGGAGCGCAGTCAACTTCCCAGTAGTGAATTGCTGATGCTCCTTTGGGATTTTCATATTTGTACATGATTTTTGGCAATCCTGAAGTTCCTCTGTTATGCATGTAGTGATGTCAGATGCTGACAGTTTTGCTGTTATAATCCTTAAAAACTGAGGCCATATTTTAACTCTCAAAAATGTGGAATAATAATTTTTAATATGTTTAGCAAAAACCTTTTCCTCATGGTTGGTATTACAGGTGCATCCAGTTTTATTATGTTCAGGTCTGATTTTAATATGTTCAAGTGGCAACGGGTGAAATTCTGAGGAAGGAATGATGGGTGAATGAAACACTTATAATTAGACCTTGCTCTGATTTTACTGTTGGAATCACTATTCTGTAACCAGTTTCTGGTTTTTGTAGTACTGTGATGTCTGTCAGTCCTTAGTTAACAGTGGCACTGTGGTTTATTATAATAGAAATAAAAATGTCCCTCTCCTGTACAGCAGTTCCAAAATTACCATTTGCATGAAATGAAGCATTGAGATGTAATATGGATTCTTCAAATTATGAAGCAATTGGATGACAAAATATAAAACAGGAGTGGGAGAAGGCTGAATGGGCCCTCATTCTTGCGCAGCCATTGCATAACGTCATGGCTGATCTGCTTTCTGGCCTCAACTCCACCTTCTTGTCTAATTTTCCCCATTGCTTTCTTTTTCCACGTGGCTAAATATGCACCTCTCATAAACTTTGAATGCATTTAATAACTCAGCATTTACAGCTCTTTGAAGTAGAAAATTCCAAAGGCTTTCAACTGTTCGGAAGAAATTCTGCTTCATTTCAAGGATGCTCATTACCCTGAGGCTGTGCTCCCTAATTCTAGATTCCCCTTGAAAGGAAACAACTTAACGGTAGTCACCTTGTAAACCTCCCCACCGAATCTTATATTTCCTTTCCAAGGAAAAGATAATTAATTGGTGCTTGCTGTTTAATGATAGGGCAGAATATTTGTGGGATCTTCACCCTACATTGCAGCTTGTCATGCTTTTTTGAGAATCCTGTATATTTAAAAAAAAGTAGACTAGCATAATATAAGTGGAGCATGTGAGTGAGGAGGGAGGCAGGACTCCTATCACAATTTCCTCTGACTACAATCCTTGCCAGGCCAATGGAGAGATGTTTGAAGAAGGGTGACACAAGGACTTCTTTCAAAGCTCCACTTCACTGAAGATTTTATGAGATTCAAGGGATTATGTGGAATAGTCCAATGTGGAATAGTCCAAACGTGTTGCAGCAAGATAATTTTTTTCTTTCAAGCTCTAACCAGCCTCTCAGTTCTGCAAATGTTTAGTGCTTGATTTTCAGGTATAGGGTTCAACCATAGGTTAGACTTGTGCTGAGCATCCTGGGCTTGAGCCCGTTGGCTTTTTGTGGAGGGAAATTGGGCTGTACTTCCACAGACTGCTACTTCAGTAACAGTGATCAATTCAGAATTCTTTGGAAAGTGAGGACAAAGGTTGGAAGAAATTGTTTCAGGGAAAGGACTGCTGAAATGTGCAGTTTTTAAGCATGGGAAATATCTGTGACACAGGATATTGTAAACTTTACAGAAAACTTGATAAACATTTGAAGCAGGTGAAAATGTAGAACTATAGAAACAAAGTAGGGAAGTGAACTGGCACAACACTGTTGTCTAAAATTTTTCTGCCTAGGATTCAAAGATTTTAAAAAAGAGACAAAAGCAAAGATAATTTAAATTTCTTACCTTTTTTTCTCCTTACGATGTCTTATAATTATTCAAAATATGATTTTTTTTTAGTAGAATGTTGTTTCTCTAGTTCATTTAGAAATGAACATGCCTTGTTTGATCTGGTGGCTTGTATACTTGCAGGCTAGAGTTTCTAATCCAGTCTGGGTTTTCCAAAAGTATCAGAACTGCATACTGCTGTAGTGAAGAATTTGACATTGCAGCACACTGAACTTGCTTTTGTGAATTACCTCAAATGTACCTACAAAAAATGAAGAAATACAATTTTAAATCTCCTGGTTTGTACTATACAATATTTGGTGAACTCATCACGAGGTTGAGGAATAGAATATTTGCTATTCTGTAATATTATGGCTGTAAAGAACATGCACTGACCTTTTTTCTAATCACCCCACCTTCTGTGTATTGTACTTTGCCAAACATTTCATTTTATTGTGGTTGTCACTGTATAAAACTTTTTCCAAGAAAAGGAGTTGACAGATGCCTATGTTTCATCAGTTCAAACCACAGAATAAAGAGAAGCTCTATGCTCTCTTCAATTTATAACTTACCAAGCCCCTTTCCAGAGGTTTTATTTAGTATGCTTGTTACCTATAATTGTTTTATTAGGTTTTTAATATTATTTCTATTGTAAATGAAGTCATTATATATTAAAGGTAATATTGTTGCTGTTCAAGTGTAAGTTACAATGTGAGATAAGTTCATTGTAAGAAATATTTTGTTCCCAAAATAATCCAAAGGATTACCGTAGGCTAAGCCACAAAAAGGGCTAGAGATATATCCATGCTGGAAACCACATGCTAAAATGGTGACGTGCTGGTTTGACATAATGCTGCTTTTACCTTCTGTAATAACAATCATGCAATTCTTTTAGCATTAGTTCATAACAGAGAGCAGTACAGTTTTTAAGAGAAAGGTGGTTGAACAAGCAGAGGAAGGTATCAATTAATGAAAGGAGATTGGCCACATAGCTCTGTATTCACTGTAACAGAATTTGATGAAAATGTATTGATGCACATGCTATTAATGAATTTGATTGAACATGACCTGTATTTTTTAACAACATTCTTATGTTGATTGCAATCCACTGGTAAGGAATTGATACATAAGACTGATCAAAATAAAAAGGCAGAGTTCTAAGGTGTAAAACTTAGAGTGTCATAGTAAGTGAAGATCCAAATCAAAATTACCTTGATACTTATCAAGGTGACAAAGTGGTCATGCCATTTGTAAAATAGATTAAAAAAAAGTTGTCAGTGGTAGGGAAGATATTGACCTTGATTTTGCTGGTTTTTGTCAGCAGTTTTGACAATCTATAACAATCCTTGAATTTGCAAACTTGCTGGCTGGACTCTGAAGGCTATTTCCTGGCTGCACTCTGCTGTTAGACTCCCATGAAATCTACTGATAGGGAAATCTGCATTTGGATCATGCCCAGGCTAAATCGGGTACAGGATCTGTAAGTCTGTTCATTTGAATGGGGATTTTAGGGCTGTAAGAAAGAAAGGAAGGAATACAGTTTTTTTGGAAATAAAGTTAAAATAATTTCTGAATTCCAGTGATATTTGAAGCCATTGAAAATCTTGACATCCTTGGCAGTTGACAGATCTGTGTGCAAGGGTTCCGAAGGAGCTTTCTGACCAGGGTTGTTCTGGTACTCCAATATCATTCTATTCGGTAGTTTGAGGCCCATCCATCACTGTGGGCTTCACTGCTCAGTCCGAGACCAGGGATTTGGCTTTCCAGATCCAGTGAAGATATGTTTTGTGTAAAAAAGAAAGCAGATAGTGAGTTTGGGCTGCAGACACTATTTAGAAAAACCCAGATCATTGGAATCATTGGTTGATACAGTAGCACAAAGTTGATTTATTATTATGATGTTATAGGGAAAAGTTAGCTATGTAAATATAGAATTTGCTTAGTGACACAAATCAAAGGTTGAAGGCAGATGGATGTTTTTCAGAAAGGGAGATAATTTGCAATGGTGTTCTTTAATGGTCCAATTTGTATGTATTGAATTATGCATTATGTTTTTAAATGACTTTGTGTTGACTATAGCAAAAGTTACAAAACTTGGCAACATTCTTTTGATTTTAAAATTTCTTGAAGAAAGTGGAAACTTTAGGATGACTGACAAAATAGTGAAATGGATAGAAATATGGGAGAGCTCAGTGTAGAGAAATGGGAAGATGATATAAGAAGATGGTTCAAGGTTATAGCGTGATTTTAAAAACCATAAATGTTAGAGACCTTTATGACATATACACAGATTTTTAAAAGTGGCAGGATAAGATGATATGGGGCAAAAAAAAGCATGTGGGTTATTTAGGTTTAAAAGCATCGATCACTTAGTTTCAGTTTATGGGTAGTTCTGGGCATCACCAAGAAACTTGGAAAAGCCCTTAAAAGCCTATAGGGGAGGCTTAACATTGTGTTTTGCAGTGAGGGACATAACAAGGATGGAAATGTTGATTGGAATTTAGTGTGTGCTACTTGGAAAAAATAACGTTGATGACCATAATCTGCTTCCAAAATTATAATAAGAGTAACCAGCACAGACTTCAAAACAGAGTATCATGTTTGAATAATCTTGAAGAAGCAATAAAATAAGTGGACAAGAGTAGCAGCTGTCATTTAGGTCCTGGCCTGTTGCATGCCATGATCTCAGTGTAATTCAATGATGTAATTTGCTCTTGATCTAACTGCACTTTAGTGAGTGAAGTACAATATGCAGCATTCTTGTGCGTAATCATGCAAAACTGATTTTTTGCCTTGGGTCACTAGTTGCCTTTGATTTAGAAGATCAAAAGTTCAAGCAACATTGCTGATATTATGTTGATAGTATCATGCAGTTCTAAAGAAATGATGCATATTTATACCCTCTCAGGTTGATACGAAAGATTCAATGCCACTGTTGGGGAGAAAGTTGTGCTGATATCATCTCCAATGTTTGTCACTTGTCCATTGTTATTAAAACTGTTTACCTGTTGCTATTCATGGAATCTGGTTACATGTCAGATACTTATCCTGTGTGTAGGAGTGGCGCAAACAGACAGAAAATATTGTGGGGTGTAAAGATGACTGTGAGGGCTTGATGAAGGGAAAAATGCATTAACATTTTCCAAATCATAATATATTCTTTTATATTCAAGGGATATGGGCTTTGCAGGCTCAGCCAGCATTTAATTGCCCATCCTTAGCTGCTGTTGAGAAAGTGGTGGTGTGCTGCCTTGAACTGCTGCACCCCTTGAGGTGTGGGTATTCCTAAAATGCTGTTAAGGAGAGAGTTCCAGGATTTTGACTCTGTGATAATGAAGAAACAGCGATTATATTTCCAAGTCAGGATGGTGTGTGGCTTGGAGGGCAACTTCCAGGTGGTGGTGTTCCCATGCTTTTGCTGCCCTTGTCCTTCTAGCTGATGTTGGGAATTAAGAGGAATTGTGGGTCAATCAGATCCCACCTTTGTGGTTGGCATGTGGCACAGCTGGTAGAGCTGCTGCCTTGCAGTGTCAGTAACCCAGGTTCAATCCTGATTCCCGGTGCTGTCTGTATGGAGTTTTCATGTTCTCCATGTAACTGTGTGGGTTTCCTCCAGCTGCTCCAGTTTCCTCCTACAACCCAAAGATGCTCATGCTGGTAGGTTAATTGGCCCAAGTTTATAGTGAGTGGTAGATTCTGGTGGGAGTTGATGGGGCAAATAAAAGCAGGATTTGAGTAGGACTAATGTCAATGGGTACTTGATGGTTGATGTGGACTCAGTGGGCCACATGACTACATAGACCTGAAAGTTATCATGGCACTTTTTTGAAGAGGAGCAACGAGTTCTTCCAGTTTCCGAACCAGTATTCTTCCTCCTCGATGAGTAGCACT
>JARFYF010000022.1:23042248-23053876 GCA_030265395.1 Rhina ancylostomus | reverse complement strand
AAGGCCTGGATAGAGTGGACGTGGAGAGGATGTTTCCAGTGGTGGGAGAGTCTAGGACCAGAGGGCACAGCCTCAGAATGGAAGGGTGTCCCTACTGAACAGAGATGAGGAGAAATTTCTTTAGCCAGACGGTGATGAATTTGTGGAATTCATTGCCACAGATGACTATGGAGGTGCAGTCATTGGGCATATTTAAAGCGGAGGTTGATAGGTTCTTTATTAATAAGGGCATCAAAAGTTACGGGGAGAAGGCAGGAGAATGGGGTTGAGAGGGAAAAATAAATCAGCCATGATTGAATGGTGGAGCAAACTCGATAGGCCGAATGACCTAATTCTGCTCCTATGTCTTATGGTCTTATGGTCTGAGAACTGCGGTGCAATGCAGAATGTGGTGAACAGCTGCCTGGACTGAGAACTTAAGCAGAATGCACTGGTTGGCTGCTATATGCTGCATAACCTGTGCTAAGGAGGGCAAAGCTACAGACTGAACAGAAGGCAGTGTAGGAGGAGGAGGAATACAAAAAGGAAGAGGAAGGGAGAACGCAAACTAAAGAGGCTTTTTGGCCAAGGTGTTCAACCCCAATTCCTCATCTTTGAACAATTACGCACCTTGCTTTCCCTCTGTTGCTGAGAATGCCAAAGCAAAAAAAAACTGAACTCATAAATCAAAGCTCACCATTTTTAAGTAGAAATGCCAATAAGCACCCTTGTGCATTTCCTAAATGCCTGTCTCTCATGCCCCTTTCCTTACCCCTTTTTCTGGTGCTCATATGAATTATTACCTTAGTGGCTGCAGCTTAAGTGCCGGAAGGCTGCAGACTTTCAGTGGAGACGGCTGCAGAAAGGTTTGGGGGCAACTTCAGAGTGAACTATCTCAGCATGACTGCAAATGGTTGGGTTGGCTGGCTACATGGAGTGGCAGTGATGGGAGGACTTGAGCTAAAACAGCATGTTTTTGTCTACAGAGCTACTGCTGTTCCCCTCAACCAGTTCCGCAGAATTCCAAATAACCTATTGCAGGACAGATTGCTGGAAAGTAGTGACACACCACAAAGCCCTTTAAACACTGATATCCACATGATGGCTGTAGTTTGAGCTTGAGAGGTAGGCCATGCAAGGCTGGTGTGCTCCTTGTTGATGCCTGCATGTTTTCTGTTAGAATTGCCAGTGCACTAAGCATTTCATTTACACATTGATTCTTTTTCTTCTGTACCTACGAATTTCTCACCTGAGATCATTTCAACAGAACATGTTTTGACTTCACCTTCTCCAGAATCAATTCCATGGCCATCAAATTTCCCCTCTGTAACTCCGCAGAAAAGAAAAAAAACAATCTTTTTAACTGCAGTTTAAATTTTCCCCTGCTTTCCTATGTTCTAATATCTCACATATTCACAGAGAATAGTTTGTAAATTTTACATGTAAAAGAGATTAATGGGGTCGTTGCAGTGGTAGAACAGATTTTGCCATCTTTAGAGAGATCAGCAGGTTTTTGTTCTATAGCTGCCTGGAAGAGAATCTTACATTTCTATTGCATCTTATAATGCCATTAAGGACATCAGAACACCCACTGAAATATTAGAGTCATAGAGGTGTACAGGGTAGGAACTGCCCTTTGGCCCACAATGCCTATCTGTACTAATTGCACTTGCCTGCATTAACTCCATATCCCTCTGTGCCTTGCTCATTCAAGTACTTGTCAGGATGCCTTTTAAATGTTGTTACTGTTCCTGCCTCCGTCACCTCCTCTGGCAGCTCATTCCAGATACTCTTTGTAGGAAAAATATACCCCTCAGATCCCCTTTAAACCTTCTTCTTCTCACCTTAATTCTATGACCTTTAGTTTTAGACACGAGAAACAGACATTGGCTATCTACCCTATCAATGTACCTCTGTCATACTTTGGCCTCCTATGCCCCAGGGAAAATATACCGAGCCTGACCAATCTCTTCTGATAATTCAAGCCCTCCAATTCAGATAACATCTTTGTGAATCTTTTTTGCACCCTCTCAAGTCTAATCACATTTTTCCTCTTGTGGGATGATCAGAACTGCACACAATATTTCAAAGTGAATTTGCTATTGCTAAACAAACCTAACAGCTAAACTAAGTAACTGCATTGAAATTAACTTAAAATAATTATTTAAAATGTAAAAGATCTTTTCTACTTACCATTATTCCTCACAGCTGTCCTTCTCTATTATCATGGATAAACCTGCAATTCCTATGTGAGGTCTAACCTTCGAGGTCTAAAGTTTTCCACAGTCCTGCAGGTGGCTGCTGGGATTTCTGCAGATGGCTCTGATAGAAATCTCATCTGAAAGGACATTACCAGTACTATACTTGTGTGATAAGCCTAAATTATATACTTGTTTCCCAGGGAGCAGAAGAGCTACTGCCACAAATTAAGTAAAATTAATAATGCAATATACCATTCTGTTTTGCCCAAAATAGATTTTCAGTATTAAAATTTGTTTCCCCAATATTTGCCAACCATCCTACATCCTCTATGATTAATCACATTCATAGCACCACCCAAGAAGAAAATAATTAATTTGATATTAGTAACACAAGATTATTCAATATAATTTGGAGAGTGGTTTGGATCTTGAATTCACATCCAGTAGGGATGATGGAAATGGAATTAATCTGTGCCTTCAAAAGCGATTAGAAAGACACTTGAGGGAATGTAATTTGAAGGATTTTGAGGAAAGAGTGGGGATTGGAATAGGACTGACTGTATTCCTCGACTAGGAGCTGATACAGACTCAGTGGACCAAATGTTACCTTCTTGTTTCTTAATAATTTTTGATTCAATGATTAATGAAGCCACTAGCACTGATGGTTAAATTGAGAATGTTTGTATTCTCTGTAATTTCACCATGAATATAATCAAAAATTGTACTTTTATCATTAGCTTAGTCAAGATGGCAAATGGTTAGTACAAATGCATTTCCTCAATTAAGCTTGCATATTTTTATTTGATTTTTATTGTCAGGTCCAAAAATTATAATCAATATTATGTGTGCACAAATAGGAGGATTTGTCAGTTTTTCCTAATAGGATTGAAATGTTATCATGGTTTATGGCACAATTTAAATTTGGAAAGATGGATGAAATTACTTGTTAATGGTGCTTTCATGTTTTTGATAAATTTATGAAATAGAATTTAGTAAAGATGCAATTAGAAGTGTATTGTTTTGATTTGGATATAGAAAGCTATTACATTTTTTACATTACATTTTTTACATGGAACAGAAAGATACTGTTGATTTTGCAAAAAGCAATAGTTTAAAGCATTTTATCTACCACAATGTAAATCTTAACATCTAGTCATCAAATGGATTGTCAAACGCTTGTATCCTGTCCTTCTTCATATTATCTGTAGAAGTTACAATTCTGCAATTTACTTCAGCAGCAGTGTTTCATTTCCTAATCTTTGCTACTTTTATTCTTACTGAAACAGTAAAAAATATATAGACAGTATCAATGTAACTCTTCCATGGTCCATTGAATGTAGGAATATGGTTGAAGGCATGCAGTGGAATTTATTCATTTAAAACTTGCAGAACAAATGCATGCTTTGTAGTCCACTCTATGTTTGGTTCAATTATTTTCTTTATCTGGATGAAGAATGTTTTTTGTAAGATTCGTGTAACAACTGCATGGATTCAGTTTGCTTTCATAATAGGCATCTGTGTTAGGGTGGATGTGTCATTTCTCTGGGATCCATAATGTTTATGCATTAACTCAGAATTTCAGTTCAAGAGTTCACTGAAATGGCAATATTTGCAATGAATGCAGTAAGTTAGATTATTTTGTGATTGGCTGTTATATTTCTCAGTATATTGGAAACTGTGAGGAATAGATGTTTATGAACCAGAAGCAGACTTGCTGATCTCCAATACAGACCCACAGTGTCAGTGACTGCACTCTGCCCCTTTGTAAATAGACAATGAGGAAAATTGACAAATAGCAATCTACAAAAAGCCTTTCATACACTACACACACACAATATATTCTTTTAAAAAATGGAATGCATTCTCAACTGTAAGTGCCTTATGTGATAACAAGATGCTTTCAAGCTATAAATTATTTTGTATTACTCACTGGGCATTGCTGATTTCTGTAGTATTCTGTTGCTATAACCCTGTTTACTTATCAAAAATAACCACTTGCATTTGAACAGTACATTTAATAAAGCAAAAGATCCCGCTGTGGATGCTGGAAATTTGAAATAAAAGCTGAAAATGTTGGAACCTTTCAGCAGGTCAGGCAGCATCTATGAAAAGAGAAACACAGCTATTGTTTCAGGTTGAAAACCCTTAGTCAGAACTGAATTGTTGAGTATTTCCAGCAATTTCTGCTTTTATCCAGTCGTACATTACTGCACTGCTAGCTTGCAAAATTTCACAAAGCCACATTAGGAGGCCAAAGCTAAGTGCCAGAGATGGATTTCATACCATGCCCTATTTGAAAATTGTAGAGGTAGAAAGCCATCGAAGATTAATGATAGAATTTCAGAACATAAGTGATTGGCAGCTGAGGTGAGGCCACCCAATAGTGGAGTGATAGAAATAGTGAATGGTCACAGAGGCAAAACTTGAGGAGCATAGAAACCTCAGAGAACTGTAGGGCTGGATGATATTGTAGATGTGGGGTGGGACAAGATTATGAAACGATTTCAAAACACAGATGAGAATATTAAAAATGACACTCCATTCAACTGTAAGTCAACATAGGTCAACAAGAACAAGGCCATTGAGTAACTGGGATATCAGGTAGATTAGGATAACAACACTGGAGCTGTAGATCTCACCTAATCTTCTGAAGGTAGAAATGGAGGGCCAACCAGGAGTACATTGGAGTCAGTCAGTCCTGAGGAAGCAAAACTGCAGATAAGGTTTCAGTATCAGATGAGTTGAAGCTGCGACTGATGCAGTGCAAGAAAGCCTGTTTGGAGCAGATTTAACAATAACTTCCAAAAGGGAACTATTAAATACTTAAGGGGAAAACAAATAACAAGGTGAAAGGGATGGTGGGGAAGAGTGGGACTAATTGGCAGTGAACCAGCAGAGGTAGATTGGAGTGAATGATCTTTCGTGTCATATTATATTCTGATTCTTTAGGTAGTCTGTCTTCTAATTCAAATGTACTAATTGGTACCTTCCAGGTCAACATATCCTTAGAACATCTAAGTCACACTACATTTGCAGTTTTAATTTCCTCATAGCTCCAGGAATTGAAAATGTTTTAGCATAATTGTTACTTGGAGCATGTGTCCAGTTAATTTAAATTACATTAGACTGCATTATTGGTTCCCTGGGACTCAAGGAAATGTTTTAGAAGCTTTTAGCTATAAAGCTATGAAATGACAACTAAACTAGTTAACCTTGCTTGGTTCCTACCAAGCCATTGGATGCTCTCAGAGTCATGGGATGCTCTGTGATGTAATGGCTACACTGGAAACAAAGCTGGAAAAATTGCATAGTCTTTATGGGAAATGGTAATTATTGATAATTTAATTAATTTTGACCTAATGCTTTTAGGATGGCAATACATTTATTATAGTTTTTCAAGGTAATTTTTTAAAGCAAAAATGAAATGAGAAAATATAAGAATTTTGAACTGTATAAATGAGATTGCTCACTTTTATGCACATATGTACATCCAATAAAATATTGCACTTTCAAGCACAGAAATGAAATTCCTGCAGCAAGTATAACCAAACTAAAAGTTAGCTTATAAATCAAACTGTACTTTTTTTTCCCCCAGAGTGGAGGAGGTTGGGAAGTGACCTGGTGGAGGATTTTATAATTTTGGAGGAATTTCTTTGGGCAGATATGCAGAGTTTTATTTTACTTGTAGGGGTTCCCAAAACTGGGAGCCTTAAATATTAGATTATTACCAAGGAATCTAAGAGAGAATTCAGGAGAACTATCTCGGAGTGGTTCGTATGTGGAAGTTACTGTGATGTGAGTGAATGAGACAAATGCATTAAAGGAGGAGTTGGAATGGTACATGAGAGGAGAAAGAATAGAAGGATAGGTTGATAGGATGATGTGGTAAGATGGAAGGAGGAATGGGTAGAGGATAAATTCCAGAAAAGACCTGTTCGAACAAAGGGCAAGATTATATGCTATAACAATTAAGGTATGGTACATAGCCATTACTCTGTCACTCCTCTGACCAAGCTGTTCTCAACCTTGGCCTTCTATTCCATGCTGAGATAATCTTTTGACTCTGTCTTTTCTCCTCCATAAGAATGCTTATGTTCCATCTCCATATCATCAGCCTTCCTCCAAACTTACCTCATCTAATCAGCTGTCAGAGGCTTATTTGTGCCTTTGTTTCATCGAGATTCAATGATAATGAAAAAAAGACATGAATATTTAACAGCATGAGAATGCTTACTGTGCTCTTGTTACCAGCTTCTCAGTTGACACCGTGTGTGCAAATTCCAGCTCATTCAAAATGTACATCTAAACTGGCACCAAATCCCATTCACTTAACACACCGTGTTTTACACTCTCAACCTGGCAATGCTCAATTTTAAAATTCTCATCCTTATTTTCAATTCCAACCATAACTTTGCCTCTCCCTCTCATGGACTGCAAATATCCTGCAATTACCCAGAATTTAAACTGGAGGATCTACCCTATGAAACTGTAGGTTGCACTTGGTGCACAAATGGACTCTATGACACTGATGGAGAGAGATGGTCGCAAGGGATCTAGATAATTTATATGGTCATTCTGTTTCAAATTATTTTTAACTTAAATATTTTAAACAATTAAAACAGTTTAGTGTTTCTACGTTTTCATTTGTCATTTTTTAAAAGTTTCATTGATATTTAACTAGTTTTGAATCTAGATATGTCAGAGACATTCAATTAATTTTCCAGTCAGGGGCATGGCTTAGCAAGCTATCAAAGGGTTCTGTGGACAATACTTATCCTTGTGCTTTTGTGTGACTTCAGTTGCCTCTTGCTATGCAGTTGTCTTACCAGTGAGACTGGAGCCACTTCATGCTGCTAGAGGTAAGTTAAACCTTAGTGGGTAGGTGAGTGGCAAACTTGTGCAACTCATCACTGCTGGGAAATCTTTATGCAATTCTGTGGATTCTTTCTTGGAACTGTACACTTAATAAAGATCTGTGGCTCTGGTTTAAAGATTTAAAATGTTTGGATTTTCAGTTTTAAGTTGTTAACTCAGGTGGGGGAAAGAACTTCTGGCAAATTATGGTGAGGGCCAAGACCCCTCTGATATTACTGGCAAGAGGTCTGAGTGATGTTACCTCTTGGGCAGCAATTTACTAAGCTTGGCAAATTAACTGTTTGAATCCGGAAAGAGGCACCCTTCCAATTTAGGGCTTCACAAGATGTATTTCAAACGGGAATTTCATCTCCTATTGCAAGATAACAAACCATTCTCCTTGATTTGTGTGTCAGTGCTGTAGGAAGGATAAAGAATCAGAATGAGTCATCTAACTTTCCCCAGGTTTTCAGAGGCTCCTCTGGATCTCCGAGTGAAGAAAATGAAGGAAACGAAGAAGGCACCATTTGCCAATATGGAAAGACAGGCATCCATCTTGGTCAGGTTCATGAGTTAAATTGATGGAGCCTTTCAAGGAAACACTCATCTTCTGCTGTCTATTCTCCTGAAGGTCAAAATATCCCTGTGCTACAAGAGGTTTGGTGATGCTATGGAGACAATACATATTGCTGGCACTCAGAATGTGAACACATCTGTTCCTTCATTAGCCTCTTGACTGATAACTGCCATGTTGGTCTCATCTGCAATCAAAGACTCAGAAATTCACAGGAATCCAAAAATCACCAGACAGGAATGTTTGAAGGTTTAACAACATTAGCAGCTTTCCTCCAGCTGAGGATACTAAACCAGCCTTGTACAATCAGCAAACTTTCAATTAGTGAGTAATTCAGTGTTGATAAATGGGTGAAATTAAAAATTCAAGGGTATTTTTTAGTCTGCCATTATGTTCAACATTTGTCATATATTGAGACTTCATGTTCAGAATAATATCAACCATAACCCCAGATGTATATTTCACATGTCTTTCAGAATGACCCAATATACATATCAGCCAATGAAATATAAGTACTATTGTAGGAAAAATAACACAGTAAGGAACCACAAACATCAATGTGACAATACCAGGTAATCAGCTTTAGTAATATTGGTTAAAGGTCAAATAATTTGGAGCACACCAGGAATAACTCTTAAATGGTACCCATAGGATCTTTTATGTTCATGTGACAAGATAAATGGGACCTCAGTTGATGCCACACTGCAAGTATAGCACTATGATGTTACACAGGATTATACAGTCAAGTCTCTTAAGTGGGACTTAAGTGTACAGCCTTCTAACCCAAAGACAGGAGTGCAACCAATTGAGATATCGTGGATTTCCAGTGCCACATACCAGATTTACTCCTCATTAACTGCTTACTTCAGGAAACATTTACAGCAAATAAATATACCAATCTGATGCTTAGTCCTCATCCATGGTTCTTGAAGCCAAGGTTTGTAGGCTGGAGCCCTGTCTGCCTGCAGTAATTTTTACCTTTTGTAACAAAACTATGTCATAACTTGGACTTTTATCTTGCGCATAGTTGCAAGGATGCTGGTCAGCTCAGTGAATTCTGGGCAAGAACAAAATCCCACTCAGTCCTTTCCAATTACTTTGTATGATGATACAACATCAATAGCTTGCACAAGTACTAGGACCTAATGTACCATGCAGAGAGCTATGAATATGCTTTAGAACACGAATGGATATGTGCTTTCAAGAGAAGCATTGTTCTCAAAAGGACAGCTTCCAGGAAATTACAGATCCTGGGGATCATCATTTCCTTTCCCTTTCCCTAATCTCTCTTCATATCACAAAGGATTCTTTAGGAAAACTGCCTACACTGATTAACACATCATCAGATGGAGAGCTTCATTTCGTAAAATGAATCTGGTTTGTTAGTTTCTCCCACGATGAAAATGCACAGTTAGTTTCTGTCCATGTATTAATGAAAGGAAAATCATGTTTAATTAATGTATTGGAGTTTGTTGATGATATGGTTAGAAGAATAGTTTGCAGGGATGGTGGGTGGAGCCAGTGGATATGTATATTTGGATTTTCACTAGGTTGCTTAACAAGCTTTGAGCACATGGATTTGGGAGTAAAAACTGACATGAATTGGTTATCAGACTGAAAACAAAAAGTGGGAATAGATTTTTCTTTGGATTGGCAGATGATGACTCATAGGATACCACAGGGGTTGGTGCTTGGGCCACAGCTATTCACAATTTATATCAATGATTTTGCTGAGGGGACCAAATACATTTGTCAGATAATACAAAAATAAGTTCATTGTGAACACGGAGCAAAATGTAAAGTGGCTTCAAGGAGCTATAGACAAACTGAGTGAGTGAGTAGCCAACAGCATGGCAGATACAATATAATAGTGAAAATGTGAAATTATCCAATGTCCCCAGCTTAACCATCTGAAATGCTTCATCAGTACCCTCACCTCAATCAAAAGGTCAGAAATGCAGATGTTTACTGATGATTACATAGTGTCTAGTTTCTTTTACACCTGTTTAGAAAATAAAGCAGTCCATGCCTGTATATGGCAAGAACTGAACAGCATTTAAGAGTAGGGTTGATAAGAGATAAATTACATTATATTATATTACATTATATTACAAGTGCCAAGACAGCAGAGTTTAATCTACTCATTTTGGCCTTATAAACATATCAACCTGCTGATGGTCAGCATCGACCAGAAGCTTAACAGGCTTAGGCACATAATTACTCTCATTAGAACAGGCCAGAAGCTGGGTGTTCTATGGCAAGTGTCTCAACTCCTGATTTCCCCAACACCTACAATGTCCAGTTTGGTAGTGTAATAAAATACTCTTCATTTCTTTAAATGAGTACAACTTCAATAATAATCAAGAGCTTGTCCCTTTACAGGGCAGGACAAACTAGTTCAGAACCCCATCCACTAATGTCAATTTCCCCACTGCAAGATACATTGCTGCAACTTACCAACACTTCCCCAACAGCACCTCAAACCTGAGTCTGCTACACAAAGAAAGACACAGGCAGTGGATACATTGGAATGCCAACACTTCTAAGTTCTTCCCTAAATCACACACTGCCCTGAGTCAGAAACATATGCCCAATTTTTCATTGTTACTGATTCAAAATGTTGGAACTAAAGAATTGGGAAGTATCTTCACAGTGATGGGCAGTAGTACAAAAAGACCATTCATCTCCACCTGCACATGAACAAATAGATATGGTCTATAAATGCTGGTCTTGCTAACGAAGCCTCCCAAACTGCTTACAAATCCTTTTTCTATTTTTAATATGTTGCACAGTAAGGGATCATTCTGCTACATGAAGAAATCATTCTCAAATTGAAATTGGAAGTATGGTAATAATGTCTACTGGTGCCTTGCCACTACTCATATACAGAGATTCGCTTCCAAATGAAAGCGATTTGTCAGCAATATGAGAAAGATTTATGTTCCTTACTCAATATCTAGCATAGGTATCTCAATTAGGAGTGCAAAATCTGTTCAGAAAACATAGATCCACTTATATTCATATGTAAAAGAACATTGATGCCACTTAACATCAGTGAATCTATTAAAGCATAGCACAGGGCAAAATGCCAAAACATTATATTGTTTCTACTCTTTTAAATCAATTGCATCTAAAAATATTAATAACATTGATCAATTAATGTATGTTCCATTAATTCAACTAATTAAAATGTATCAGGTGTGCAAAATCATGAAGAATGATTAGCTCTTATAGCTGAATGACTCACAGAAAAAGCTTCATAATTAGCAGGAAATTGATGGGTTACAGAGTCAAAGTATTGAGGTTGGGGAGGTCAATAAGTCTAGTTCAAATACAGCTCGGATAATGCATGCTTAACATTTACACAAATGTCAAAAATCTAAGACTGCCTTTACTGTTGGATTCATCTTTTAAAGAGTTAGCTTAATTGCTGTACAATCAAAATATGATATTTTATTGAAACAATAGTTGATTGATTAGAGCATATACAGTAAAATAACAGGGAACACTGTCTACTGTCATTATCACTAATAAATGAAGTTCCATATATTTTATTTTGGAAATGTACTGTCAAAAGCAATACTCTAAATTCTAATGATACTGCTGCATAAAACAATTTTATATCCCATAGCTAATGGTGAGTTATAACCTAGCATGAATCTCATCCACCAATATTTTGACATTACAATACAGAGCTGAATTTGACAGATTAACTCTTGTTACCAACACAGAGTTGGAGGATGATTTGTTGGAGTACTGACAGAGTTATGGTAACAGAGGAAATATCTGAATTGAAAACCAAAATAAAAACAGACAGTGAATCTGAAAAAAAGGACAGAAAATATTGGATATACCCAACAGGTCAGGTGGCATCTGTTGAGAGAGAAACAGAGTTAATATTTTAGGTTAATGATTCTTCATCTGAACTCTGCTGATGGGTATTGACCTGAAATATTAACTCTATTTCTCTTTCCACAGACACTGCCTGACTTGTCCTGACTTTCCAGGGATGGTGAAATA
>JARFYF010000022.1:22987389-23001170 GCA_030265395.1 Rhina ancylostomus | reverse complement strand
ATCCCGCTTCAACCCCCCCCCCCCCCCCACTCGAGGACACACACAGGTCTGCCGATGGCAGCAGTCAGCCGCACGATCCGTCTCAGTCCCACGTCAGAGGACAGACAGGTCGTGGCAGGACTTGGACTTCTGCTTGAAGGCCATCTTCTTGTTGTTTCTGGCCACAATCCGGCCCAGGAACCGCTTGGCCTTCTGCCCCACGCTCTCCCGCCTCTTGGAGTTTGCCAGCCGCCTCTCATTATCCTCCTTGCTGTCCCTACGCAGGCGGATCTGCCGGATGATGCCCTCAAACAGGTCCCGCACGTTGTGGTGCAGCGCGGCCGACGTCTCGATGAACTTGCAGTTGAAAACGACGGCGCAGGACCGGCCCTCTGCAGAGGAAGCACAGACCCAGTCAGCACTCTGACAGGTGGACTGACAGGCGGAAGAGGCATTCAGGCAGACAAGACCAGGTCAGGATATTGAGTGCAGGAGTTAGGACGTTGCGATACAGCTGTACAAGATGTTGTAAGGCCATATATGGAGTACAGCGTACAGTTCTGGTCGCCCTGCTGTGGGAAGGATATCAGTAAGCTGGAGAGAGTGCAGAAAAGATTTACAAAGATGTTACCAGGACTGGAGGGCTTGAGTTATAAAGAGAGACTGGACAGGCTGGGACTGTTTTCCCTGGAGTGAAGGAGGCCGAGGGGTGACTCTCCAGAAGTTTAGATTCACAAGGTGGATGGTCACAGTCTTTTCCCAGGGTAGGAGAGTCTAAAACTAGAGGGCATGGGTTTAAGGAGAGAAAGGAAAGAATTAAAGGGGATCTGAGAGCTAAAGTTTTCACCCAGAGGCTGGTGGGTGTGTGGAACAAGCTGCCAGAGGAAGTGGTAGAGGTGGGTACAATTATATTTGGACAGGTACGTGGATGGGAAAGGTTCAGAGGGAGATGGGCCAAATGCAGGCAAATGGGACTGGCTCAGGTAGGCACCTTGGTCAGCATGGACGAGTTGGGCTGAAGGGCTTATTTCCGTGCTGTATGACTGGAGTGGGCCATTCAGCCCCTTGTACCTGCTCTGCCATTCAATAAAACCACAGCTGATCCTTGACCTCAGTGCCACCTTCTTGCACCAACCCGACAATCTCCATCCCAAATACACTCAGTGATTGCGCTGCAGCCTCATGGGCAGAGAACTCCAAAGATCCACCACCCTCTGGGTGAAGAAATTGCTCCTCACCTCAGTCCTGAATGGCCCAGCCTTCATTCTGATCCCTGCACCAGATGCCCAGCCGGAGGGATCATCAGCTCCACATCCACCCTGCACCCGGACAGACAGCCCACATTTCCACCTCTCCTTCCCAACCCCTGGACCTGCTGCACAGCCAAGGGCCAGTTCCTTCCCCCAGAGACAGTTGCCGATGTAATGTGGAGCCTGTTTGGTACATTGCAAGATCCCACATATGCCAATAATCACTTTAGGTAACATGAACACAAGGAAATAGGAGCAGGGGTAGGCCACTTTGTCCCTGAAGCCTGCCCCACCATTCAATATGATCATTGGTACTGGCTGTGGAGTATTGGTTTATTATTGTCACACGTACCGAGATACAGCGAAGAGCTTTTATTCGGGCACCATCTGGACAGATCATTCCGTACATATTTACATTGGGGTAATAAAAAGGATAACAGAATACAGCACAGTGTTGCAGTTATGGAGAAAGTGCAGTGCTGTAGACAAAGAGTCATAGAGCACTGAAACAGGCCCTTTGGCCCAAATGATCCATGCTGACCAAGATGCCCCATCCAAGCCGGTCCCACTTGCCCACGTTTGGCCCATAACCTTCTAAACCTTTCCAATCCATGTCCTTGTCCAATTGTCTTTTAAAAGTTGTTATTGTACCTGCCTCAACCACTTCCTCTGGCAGCTCGTTCCACGTAGATACCACCCTGTGTGTGAAAAAGTTGCCCCTCAAGTTCCTCTTAAATCTTTCTCCTCTCACCCTATGTCCTCTAGTTCTCGATTCCCCAACCCTGGGAAAGAGATGAGTGCATTCACCCTGTCTATGCCCCTCATGATTTTATACACCTCTAAGGTCACCCGTTAGTATCCTACACTCCAAGTCCCAGCCTGCCCAACCTCTCCCCATAACTCAGTTCCTCAAGTCCTGAGTTATAAATGTTTTATAAAGTTGGAGTATGGCTGGTCTACTCCAGGCCTCATCTCCTTCGTCCAGGTTCCCACAGCCCTAAATCCCCCGATTATTCAAAAGTGTATCCACCTCCTCTTTAAGTGCCCTCAATGAACCAGCCTTCACTACCCTCGGTGGGGTAGATAACTCCAGAGATTCACCACCTTCTGCAAGAAAATATTCCTACGCATTGCCATTTTAAATGACCACCTCCGAGTCTTGAAACAATGCAGGTAGATAACATGGTGAGGAAGGCATACGGAACATTGGCCTTCATCAGTCTGGGCATTGAGTACAAGAGCAGGGAGGTGATGCTCCACCTTTCTAAACATCGGTCAGACCTCGGCTGGAGCACTACCTGCAGTCCTGGTCATCTCTGTGTAGGAAGGTGTGATGGAGCTGGAGAGGGGATTCACCAGGACAGAACATTTCAGCAATGAGAGAGTGGAGCGGTCAGGTCTGTTCTCCCTGGAGGGGAGGGGGTTAAGGGGGGACATGACTGAGGTGTATAAAATGAGGAGTGTAGATAGTGCAGACTGCAGGGAACCTTTCCCCCAGAGGTAGATACAGCCGGAGGACACAGACTTAGTGTAAGGGGGACGAGACTTAGGGGGATCTTGTCCACCCAGAGTGCACTGAGTACCTGGAACACTCTCCCTGGGAGAGAGGTGGAAGTAGGGTCACAGACAGCATTCAGGAAATATCTAGGCGAGCACTTGAATTACCTCGGTAGAGAAGGCTGCGGCCGAATGCTGTCTGGTGGGTAGTACAGATGAGTGCCCCGTGTGGACATAGTGTGCCGAATGGACTCTTTCTGTGCTGTTTGACTCGATGACTATGATTCAAGACTCTCCCACCAGTGGAAACATCTCAACATCTACCCTGTCAAGACTTTCAAGGATCTTGTATGTTTCAATAAGATCACCCCTCATTCTCCTAAACACCAAAGAATAGAGATCTAATTTCTGTGGCCACTCAACATACAACAACCAGAAACTAACAATGACTGGCATGGTCTAAACATCTGCCCAGTCACTGGGCATTGCACCTGTGCCCTTCCTCAGAATATCGGCCTGGACACACACCTGGGAGGAGCCAAGCCCTCAGGAGAACTTGGCCCTTTCTGTGACCATCACCCCAGGGCTCAGAGACCCTTCCCCCAGGCTGAACGTTGACCTTCCACTGCCGGAGTATGGGATGGAGACTCACCGTCCACTGACACCTCTCTGGTCCGCACCAAGTCGGTCTTGTTCCCAACTAGGATGATGGGAATGTCCTCGGCTTGCCTCACTCTCCTCAGCTGGATCCTCAGCTCGGAAGCCTTCTCGAAGCTGACCCTGTCGGTCACTGAGTACACGATGATGTAGGCATCTCCCAGCTTCATGCAGTGATCGCAGATCCAGTTGGTGTCGTCCTTGAAGGGTGAGTAAAACGTTGGATTGGTAACTGGTTTATTATTGTCACACGGACAGATGCAATGAAAAGCTTTTGTTTGAATGCCATCCAGACAGATTATTCCATGCATAAGTACATCGAGGTGGTACAAAAGAAACAGAATGCAGGATGTAGTGTTAGTTCCTGAGAACGTGCAGGCAAATAAAGTGCAAGGGCCATGATGAGGTAAACTGAGAGGTCAAGATTCCATTTTTATCATACAAGAGGACTGTTCAAGAGTCTGATAACAGCAGGACAGAAGCCGTCTGTGAGCCTGGTGGTATGTGTCCTCAAGCTTTTGTATCTGCCCGATGGAGGTGGGTGGGGGAGGAGAAGACAGAATGTTCAGGGTGGGAGGGGTCTTTGATTGCGTTGGCTGCTTTTCTGCTCCAGGTTTTACGCTCCAGGTAGCACCGACTATATTGTAGCCACACCCTCCCACTAGACCCATTACTACTCCAGGACCTGCCCCTCCGCTCCCACCGGGGTCCTGCACTGGTCCCACCCCATCACTAAGGGAACTGAAGAAGAACCTCTCAGCCCAAAAGCGAGGTTGGAACCTGGAGCGCACCGCCAGAGAGGATGTTGGAAGCCAGCACTGTCACTATCTAGACCAGTACTTTAATTGTCAAGGCGACAGACCAGGTGCTGGTAAATGGGATTAGTACAGAGGTACTTGGTGGTAAGCATTGACTTGGTGGGCCGAAGGGCCTGTCCCTGCGCTGCATGACAATGACTTTATTACTCTGAGCTCCCATCTTCCTCTAATGCTCGGCTGCATCTGTTTGCTCCTCACTGTGTGCACTGCCCCTTGCTGGCAGCAACCCCAGGTTTTGACCCTCCTCCCAGACCAGATGAAAATTTTGCCTTAACTATAATTTCTGTTGTGAGGGGCCAGAAACCAGCAGTGGTTGCAATACGCAGTAACCCTCACTGTGTGTGTAAATATGTGGTCACACGCTTTGGGTGTGTGTCTGTGTGCACGTAACTGTTTGAGTGTGCATGTGTTGTAGTGTACATATGTATGCGAGTGTGCCTGTGTGTGAGTGTGTGTGTGTGCGAGTGTACGTGTGTATACAAGTACGTGCAAGTGAGAACAGGAAGCAGGAACAAGGGGCTTGCACAGGGACTGGGACAACGCAGAATGAGGACGAACCTGCTCCCAGATATCAAAGAGAAGGAGATTGGCTTCCTCTCCATCCACCATGATCGATCTGTCGAAGGTGTCTCCTGGAAGGAAGGAGATGGGATTTAGACTAGAGCAGTGTGAGGGAATGCCGCAGCACAGGAGGAACCATCTCCATCACCCTGTAAACCAGTCCTACCCACCCCTCCCAGATCTCTCCCTGCACCCCTGTTGTACAAATCCCCTGCACACCAAGTTATAGAGAGATGTGTACAAGGATGCTCGTCCTTTCAATCTCCCACCAGTTAAAAAGCATGGACCTCACTGTCCCACATTTCACTCCATCTGCCGTCTTCACCCATTCACTTATCCCATCTATATCCCGCTGAAACTTCCTGCATCCTGCTCACAGCACAGCATCAGCAAACAAATTCCCAGGTGTGCAGTGGTGATTTATTTTGTTCACTCCCAGGTTCTGGCCATCGGTGGCAATGCCAACATTCCCTGCCCACCTCACTGCCCATGAGAAGGAGGTGGTGAGCTGCCTTCTCAACTGGCTGCAGTCCTGGTGAAGGTGCTCCCACAGAACTGTTGAAGAACAGTTATAAGAATGTTATAAGAATGTTGAACAGTCCCCCAGTACGATAAGATGGACCTTGGCTTCACAATCTACCTCATTACGACCTTGCACCTTACTGTCTGCCTGCACTGCACTTTCTCTGTAACTGTAACATTTTATTCTGCATTCTGTTATTGTTTTCCCTTGTACTACCTCAATGCGCTGTTGTAATGAATTGACCTGTACGATCAGTATGCAAGACACGTTTTTCACTGTACCTCGGTACTTGACAATAATAAACCAACAGCAGTTCCAGATTCTTGGACTTATACCCAGCCATTCCTGGGATGTACACTGGAGATCCCAGGCAACTACAACTTAAGGTCTAAACCAGCCAGAGGACTGTGGTAAATTGGTTTACCATCCATACAGATCAATTCATTACAACAGTGCATTGAGGTAGTACAAGGGAAAACAATAACAGAGTGCAGAATAAAGTGTTACAGTTACAGAAAAAGTGCAGTGCAGGTGGACAATAAGGTTCAAGGTCATAACGAGGTAGATTGTGAGGTCAAGATTCCATCTTATTGTACTATTGAACCATTCAATAGTCTTATTACAGTGGGATAAAAGCTGTCCTTGTGCTTGGTGGTATATACTTTCAGGCATTTGAAGTTTCTCCCCAGTGGGAGGGGGGGAAAACAGAGAATGTCCTGGATGGGTGGGGTCTTTTATTATGCTGGCTGCTTTACTGAGGCAACAAGAAGTGTAGACAGAGTCCATAGAGGGGAGCCTGGTTCCTGTGATATGCTGAGCTGTGTCCACAATTCTCTGCAGTTTCTTGTAGTCACGAGCAGAACACTTGCCATACCAAGCCGTGATGCATCCAGATAGGATGCTTTCTGTGATGCATCGATAAAAATTGGTGAATGTCAAAGGGGACTTGCTAACTTTCTTTAGCCTCTTGAGAAAGTAGAGATGCTGGTGAGCATTCTTAGCCATGGCATCTATGTGGTTGGACCAGGACAGACTATTGATAACGTTCACTCCTAGGAACTTGCAGCTCTCAACCCTCTTGACCTCAGTACCATTGATGTAAACAGGAGCATGTGCACCACCCCTCTTCCTGAAGCCAATGACCAGCCTTTTTGTCTTGCTGACACTGAGGGAAAGGTTGTCATGACAACATGTCACTAAGCTCTCTATCTCCTTCCTGAGTTCGGAGTTGAATTTGCTTGGAACTATAGTATTGAAGCGACTGTTTTAGTGTATGCAGAATTAGGACCTAGCATGAGTAATAAATCTTGCCTGAATATTTTCATGGATTATAATATCATAGATTACTGACACCTGAGTTTTCAATGTTCCAGAGCTATTTCACAAGGAATAATCTCCTAAACTCTCACTGTATGAGGCTTATGCAACTACTGGCTATGTGTTCTGTCTCCTAGATATAAATATATGCTTTGAGAAGAAAGGCACAATTTTTTTTTGTTGAAATATGAATCCAAGAAGATCCTCACCCATAATGAAGACAGAGCCCAGCATGTGAGTGCCAAAGGCAAGCTTAAACTATTTGCAACTGTCCTTGGCCAGAAATGCTGAAAGATGATTTCATTTTGGTCCCTCCTGATGTCCCCATTTCTGTACAAGTATCACACCACCCCCTGATCTTGAAACATATTTCAGTTCCTTCATCATTATTGGGTTTAAATCCTGGAACTCCTTACCGTCAAATAATATGGAAGTATTACCATCAATGGAGAGGTTCAAGAAGGGGATTTGTCATTTCCTGCTCTTAGCCATTTAGAAATGATCAATACATACTGGCCTTTACTAGAAAAGACCACATTCGGTAAATAAGCAAAAAAAACCTGAAAGCCAACAAAAGTATTTAGTTTCCAAACAATCAATAACAGCAGGCTTCATATCCTGTAATGAGCAGTCCAATGACGTATTCTATTATTATAATGGACGTGATGCAAATTAGTTTCATATCCTAAAAAAAGTTGAAAAATGCATTTCTATAGTGATTTATAAAAGCACTTCAACAAGATTTTACTGTTCAGGGTTTGAGAACGTTGATAAATTAATCATTCCATTTAAGAAATTAGGAGGACAATTTAATTCAGTTGTGTAATTATTATGATGTGATTACTTTTATCACAAAGATCAATATTTTTAACAAGGATTTGTACTTCTGACCAATGAGAGGTTAAGTACCCTTCATTGAACAAGTACAACATAATACACTTTAATAAAGTAGCTGGTTTGCCAGGTGTTAATGAAGGATTCTGAATTAATGTCCAGTGTACCTTTTATAGTTTGCCCTTTAGCTCACTCCATAATTGAGCCTTTATTCATTTCTGAGCAGGATTTCCTATAACTGTCAAGACATTTTCAGGCAGAGGACTGGTGGAGATATAAAGCTCATCTATAGATTTTTGTGCAACATAAGAGGCCCTTATATCTGTGCAACTTCTTTGCAAGAATCATTTGGAACAACTCCCTATCTCACCTTCTCCCCTTAGTCCAGAATTGTTTTCCGCTGCAATTATTTATCCAGCTTGTTCTTTAAAACATTGTTATGTCAAGCATTTTTGAATAGATTCTAATAACCTCTCTTGGGGATAAACTTCATTTGATGATGCACAGTTACTGTTTTTTTCTTGCAATACACACTATCAAAATACTTCCTCATCTTAAAAACCTGATCTAAATCTCCTCTTGGTCTTCTCTATGTCACAGAAAATGGCCCTGCTTCGTAAGTCTCTCTTCACAACTATGGTTTCCCTTCCTTCATATCATTTTGGTTTCCCCATTGCATACACTTCATGTGGGTTTAATACATTTTCTCAAATGTACATTTAATATTTCACACTAGTCCAACTAGTGCTTTAAACTGGTGCTTTATTATTGTCTGTTGTTATTAATGAAACCCAGAATGTTACAAGTCTTTCTAAGGCCTTACATGTGAGCACAGCACTTGCAAAAAATTTGCATTTGTGCCCTTCTGTGTGTTTGCGTCACTTTTCACCATTTTCCCCTGGGTTGGTAAAATTGGATGGATTGTGCCTCCTTATTAGTGTCTTATGGATGGTGATATTCAGCAGGGCAAATGGGGTTCAACAATGTTACAGCTTTGCTTGGGTGAAATGCTTTCAATATCAAACACCACAACTTGGGTAAGAGTAAACAAAACTTACCAAGCTGAGGGAATTGAATCTGAATGAAAGGCAGACTTCAATTCAACTTGAAAGCCCAACTTGCAACTATTTGCCCAAGGGGAATCTATTTGGTTTATTGAAGTTTCTTTGACATATAAGTCCCATATTTTAATGACTTATTTTGGAATATAATCAGCATACTTCTAGTTATAAATCAAAGGGCTGCACTGCAGGCAAACATACAAAATCAATGAACAAACCTGGTTTCAGAACCAGGAATTGCACTTTTTTATACATTTGGAATAGTAAAATAATCCAGAACTTTTCCATAGAGTTACTCTCTCTTTCACTTTACAGAAATCCTGCTATGTGCAAAAATAAAATTTCTGTTGCATTGCCAGTGATAGGAAAGGCATAGAAAAAATGAGATCTGGGGCAATCCTCAGCAAATTTTCACCTATTCTTGTGGTACAATTACTATTTGTATGAATACAAAATAATTTTAAACTCTGGCTCTAGAATTAAACAATTAATTTTTCAAATGAGATGCAAAATAATCTTTTATGTGAATGTTTTCATAATGAGATTAGGCAACTAATATTTGCAAATGGTATTGTCATTCAGTAGATGGCTGAGATTTTTCATAACTGATTTGGCTTTATGTTCACCTTTGCAATGTGTTTATTTTATAGTTGTATTATATTAGTACAATTAAAGAAAAAGTATTTGAAGACATTAATTTTAATATTATAGCAATAGCCAATAATGAGCTTTTTGCTTTGATACAAAAAAATTTGTGTTTTCTTCTCTGACCAACATTCAGCTATCTTAGTCAATCTAATTTTTGCTGCTTTGATGTGGAAAAGGAGGATCTTTCAGGTGCCAAGGCAAGAAGAACTGTCTGTTCATCTTGGTAACTTGGTTATGGATGTTGCTCAGGTTAATTTGATTACCTTAGTTGTAGAAGATAGGGGCACAGACTGTTCTCTTTTGAGTCTATGCACAAGCCGCTGGGAAGGAATGCTAAAATTAGACATATGTTTTGTGTTCTAGCCATGATATTAATGAGAAGTCCACTTGAATGGACTATGTAAATTTGTGTTAATGGGTAAACTCCGTCAACCCTGAGAGATTATGGATTTGTGAAGTCTTGAGGGAGAAAGGTAATTAAGTACATACACCTGTGCTTCAAAGACATCTATAAAAGTGATCTTAAGGCACTGGTCATCATTATGGATAACTGGGAGGCAGCTGCTCTGGACCACAGTTACTGGAGCCACAAATTCTTCAAAGACCTCCAAACAATGAACAGACCTTCAAGTGAGTCCTCCCATTCCCCCCCAAAAGAGACCCCAACCTATCTCCAATTTATGACTCTCACCCGACCCATCTCTACAGATTTCCCAACCCTACAATGCTGTACACTGATATGTCACCCACAATACCTTCCTGTCATCCCACAATCTCCACCCATTAACCAATGCTCTGACTTCTCTGCCAGCTTCCTGACCTGAACACTCATCCAACCTTAACCCAATCACTCTTCCAATCTTGCTGGTCAACAACCCTACTAACTTCCCTAACCTTATCTCTCTACTAATCCTGGTCATCTGACACCTCTGCTGATCCCAGCCTAATAACCTCTCTACCATTTATGACCAGAAAGCATTTCCTTCTAAATGATGATCCATCCATCACGCCCTGTCCTGTGATTCCTTCCTGATTTAGCCCTGGACATCCCTTATTTGCTTTGCATGCTCCTGAAGCGTGAAACACATGAAGCAGAGGCTTTTCCTGGTCCAAGGTTCATTCAGTGGCACACCGTTCTGTGGGCCTTCCATGCTATTGAATTTTCCTTTTGCTGGTCCTTCAGCTGAACCTTCATCAGCACACTACACACAGGCACTATTCAATTTCTAGTCAAGTGTTTTCAAATTGAAATTCTGCCTAATTTATTCCTGGAATTAAGTTTTTACAGTGAGAAATTTGTTCTGCTAATAGGTAATGATTACCCTAAATCTATCCACCAGTGAATAAACACATGAGTGAGAAAGGGATAGAAGGCTTCTTTGATTGGCCTAGATAAAGAGACTTGGGATGAGGCTAATGTGGAGCATTAACACTGACACAGACCAGAAAGGTTGACTGGCCTGTTTCTCTGCTGTATACTTGAAATAATTCTGTCTACATTTTGTTTGGTCAGAATATAGAATCATAGAACAGTACAGCACAATACAGGCCCTTCAAATAATCTCCATTATCTTATTGTGAATATCTAAGTTATAGG
Organism: Rhina ancylostomus; assembly: GCA_030265395.1. Lineage (NCBI taxonomy): Eukaryota > Metazoa > Chordata > Chondrichthyes > Rhinopristiformes > Rhinidae > Rhina > Rhina ancylostomus. The sequence continues at coordinate 22,990,428 of JARFYF010000022.1, read as the reverse complement.
ATGTATTTTGGAAGCCAGAATTTCAGTTTGGGATGACCAATGAGATGTAGATTATGGAATTATGTTGATAACAGTACTAATCATGTGACATTATTTCTTTTTTTTTAGTCATTGTTTACCATAATTATAGCAGCTGCAGTGAAATGTTCCACAGGAGCTTTCATTAAAATGAAAATTAATCTGCAGACCAAACATATATCCCAATCAACAATATAAAGAGCTATTAAGGATCTGAAACTCTGCATGAATGTTCCATTCTTCCATTGTAATGCTGCTATATGGTGAGGGGAACCACATAGGGATGGTATTAACTATGTAATAGACACTCCCAGTACTCTTAAAAGTAATTCTCAGTGCATTTATCCCATTGTATGATCTTGCACAGAAACTATCTGTGACTTCATATACCTACTTCACAAGAGCAAATACAGTTCAAATTAATTTAGTGACTGTAAAATTTTTTAGGGTGCCCTGAGTATGTGAATTGTACTAAATTATTGTAAACTCTTTCTTTCTATAATAATGCTATTATGCTTCTACCACTACTTTGCATTGAATTATGCAGAACCACTGATGTTGCTGACGATAAATGCTACTTTAGCCAATGGAAATTGGAAAACCCATGCCTACGTCAAGAATGCATTTAACTCAAAGTAAAACATGATCAAAGGGGTCAGGATGCTGACAGTTTTGTGATTTTCATACATAAAAATTGACCAAGATTCATATCTCAGTATTTCAAAAGGAACAAACAAGGTTTCAAATAAACTTTTAAACAAGCTTTGATCCAAAAGGAAAACAGAAGGAGATATTCATGGTGACAGAAGTGATTGACCAAATCTATGAATGTACTAACCAGGAAAGTGGCTGAAGTAATCAAACAACATAATGACATGAATTTGTTCAAAAATATAACAGTTTGTCCTTTCTATTGAACCACTCTGATCAGTTCTGTTAAGAGGATTTGCGTGTTCAGGTGACAGAAGACAATGATGCTTTCACTGAATTGATATTAGTTCACACAGATTGTGGAAGTATTAACATCAAAATGCTGATATCTTTCAAAATGCTGATACAGCCATAATCTAATCCTATAAAATGGTCAAACATCAAACAGAATGGCCCTTCCGTGAGATGACAATAGACCAATTCACTAAATTAACCACTTTATGGAAGTAGAATAAGCAAACAGATAAAAACAATGTAATCAAAAGGAAGGATTCCTTCAGTTACTGGTCACTGAAATTATTTTTATAGTATTATGAAAAAGTTTGCATTGAAGGAAAAACCTTAATGACTGATGAGGCAACTGTAGGCAGATTTGATCAAATTAAACTGAGTAATCATAAGGGTGAAATCAAAAAGAGATAATGAGGACTGTATATGTGAGTGGTATTAAATTAAAGGGAATGCTGTATGAAAGGGGTAATCTATTTGTGTCTGTATGACATTTGTAGTAAAATAAAGCATTATAAAAGATCATTACATCGTACTGCTTGTAACTGAGTGTGTGTTTTTTTCCCCACTCCAACAGGTTCAGATAGAATTTTAATATAAAGAGGGGAGGTGTGGGTTTACCGATCTATGGATGGACAGTTAACATTGTTCGTGTGAATTTCGCTCCTCTAATTCTGTTGCTTTCCTGCAGTTCCCAATACTAACCTGCTCTTCTAGTATTGCACAGGCTCTGATGGTGCCTATTAGACTGAAATCAGTGTAAGATAACATTATCTTTTAGGTTATCCTGGTAGCCAAGGAAAGCCTGCACCAAAAATAATGCAGAAAGATAATGTATTTTAATGGTTTCCAGGAGTGCTCATCCAGACCCACAGGGAAATTTTGTCCACTTTGCCCCAGACTTCCCTCCTCTCTCTCATTCACTAATATTCTTATATTTCAGGGAATTTCAAACCAACTTCTCCAGTTTTGCATTCCTGAAATCAGGTCTGTGGTGATCAGAAAGCTTTAGTCTATCTTCAGTTGTCAACTGCATTCAGGATAAAATTATGTCCCTGTGGAAGAGCTCATTTTTTATCCAGAATATAAATGCCAAACAGTGCTTGGCTTTCATTTAGCTGGCATTATTTTTGTCAGGTAATACACCCCATATCTTCATGTGAAATCATACTTAGTACTCAGATGATTACATTGAAATGTGGGCCAGGGCAATGCTATTGCCTTCTGAGAGAAATCCACAGTTCAGCTAACTAATAATATTTAATTAGTTTAGTCTGAATGTTTTATGAATCAGAGATTTTGAAATACTTTACAAAATTCTCTGTCAATTTACCTGGCTAAATTTTAGTACTATTTACCAACTGTACATTTTCTGCAGTTCTGATGAAGTTGGCTGACTCCACAATATTGTCTAGTGTGGGTCATCTTGCATGCATCTTTACATTTTTACCTTGTCTATTTCTCAGTTGGAATACCATATTCTTAATCATTACAAATCCTATTAGCAAACCTTCTCTGACAGCTGGTAGCACACAGAGGTGGAAGCAATAAAGGATGATTTATGGGTACAACATTAACCTTCAGATCTATTAGATAATCTAGGATCTGCTAATACCAGAGGAGTGGAGCTCACAACTTCATATCATTGAGTTATTTTTATACTTACCAGTCTAAGTCTTCCCCACCTCTTGGGAATATAAAGGGCAAACTCTGTTCCACAATTCAGTGTATATATGTGTTCTCTTTTAACATTGCTTATTCTGTGTCTTTTGCTGAATACATAGTTGATCTATCAAATGTACCTTGGATAATTTTCAATTCCATACCCAAAATATTCCTTTATAACTTCCTAAAATGCAATAAATTTTCAATGAAAAAAAATATTGGGTTGCTGTCTCCAGGGTTAACATCAGAGGGATAAAAGCATCCTAATTTATGAAGACTGCTCACTTTTTTAAGTGGATAATGATAGGTTTACCAGTAACAATAATGACAACGAGTACATAAATATAAGCAGCTTTTTGGGTAGTGGCAAATGACTTTGTCAGTGGTTCTTAAGGTCAACAAACACTTAGTACAACA
>JARFYF010000022.1:22942280-22954583 GCA_030265395.1 Rhina ancylostomus | reverse complement strand
TCCCCTTCCACTCCTCTGGTTGGTCCTCTTACAGTGCACCAAAGAAAGAAAGAAAGACTTGTTTACAGCTCCAGAGACCCAAGTTCGATCCTGATCTCAAGATCCAATCTGTGTGGAGGTTGCATACTCTACATTGTGACCACAAGGGTTTCCTCCACATGCTCCAGTTTCCTCCCACACCCCAAAAACCTGTTAGTGGGTTAATAGGTCAATCGCTCCTTTATGTCGGTTAATGGCAAAAATAACCAAAGGGTGGCGGATAAGAGAAGAATGTTGCAAAGGTACAGGGAAATAGGAGAGGGGGAATGGGACTGAAGGGATTGTTCCTGAGAGCCAGCATGGACCTGGCAGACTGAACAGCCTCCTTCTGGCTTGTGATAAATAAATTGGGTTAACTTAATATCATGCCTTACACAATCAGATAGAATCATCTGAGAAGCAATAAAGTGTATTGTCACTGGTATAAAGAGTGCACAAAGAGTGAAAAGTTAATGGCCAGGAAGGTGTACTTTGGGATCTGAAGGAACTAATGCGGCTTCAGTTTAACATCTCATCAGCAGGCAGCAGGTCTGACACAGCCGCTGTCCTATAACACTGCACTGCAATAGCAGCCTACAGACAAATGCTCAAGTCTACAGAACCTCACCTTCAGACCGCTGGTAGGGGTAGAAATTACTTGGAAATATTTGTGTTTGTCACTCTGTGGCAGAGGGAACACAGCCCAACCTGAGCTCAAATACCTAAAAACATCTCCACAGAGTTTCTTCACTTCAGTTCAATGGCACCAACCACTCATTAAATATTTAGTTGGTTGATGGGTGGTAATCCAACAATTTGTGGACACCAAGATTGGGTTGAAATTTAAATCAGATTTAATCGGTGGTTTTGCCTTGATTTTGAATCAATCATCAAACTAATAATTTTAATTATTTAATAATGTAATTCTTTTTGTATTTATTTAATTTTCCATAAGCAACTGAAGGCTGTCCAATCCTATTTCAAGCTCTCCCACTTCCTATCACTAACCCACCTGTTCACTGCTTTCCTCCCCCAATCCTTCCTCTAGCTTTGCCAATGACACGACCTTCCTCTACATTAATCTGTAATCCAAATACTTTTCACCCCACGCACACCTTAATCAGATAGTCTCTGCAAATCAGTTTTAAATGTCACAATAAGATCATCAGCAGCAGTATCGCTGACTGTTTAAAATTCTGCCACATGACGAGAGTCCTCTAATTTCACCTTACAGAGAATGACTCTCCGCACACTCTGAGTCCAGATTAAGTGAAGGTGTACACACTTCCTCCCTCAACAGTCCATTGAAGTTTCTCCTCCGACCAAGCACAATAGCACACATCCTTAAAACCATCTACATCTTTTACAATGCACAACAAATTAAATCTACCACATCATAACCACTTAATCTATTTTGCTTGGTCTTGGTATGAAACCAGTTGAGTTTTCCTGCAGTCCCTTCCATGCACCAACCCCTCCTCTCTCCAGCAGCCCAGACAGCCTGTCTCCCACTGTTGTCCTCTCCCTCCCTGAGGATGGATATCGTTATCCCCATCCTGAGACACAGTTCCTCATTAACCAGCCAGGTGGCCCATGTCACCAAAGGACTGTTCATCTCCACAGCAGGAGCATTGCTCTTCTTAAAGTTACCAATAGAAGCCTTGACGACAGTGTCCAGAAAGCAGCCAAGGACTGCCTCCGCACCCTGACAGGACGTTGCCCAAACCTCAGCAAATTCCCAGCAGCCTGTAGAATTATCCTCTGTTTTCCCTCTCATTCCTTCCTTGGAGGCATCCTTAGTCAACGACTTCTACTGGGCCGTGCCTGCTGGATAATTGTCTCCTGGGTGGGAGGCCACTTTTGCGCAATGCCTTGGTGTGGAGACTGGTTGCTCGACTTGCCTTCATCTTGACCCCGCAGCACAGGGGTTGGGATCTGGCTCTCACTCCAGGACCATCCCTTTCCATGGGATGGCCTGAGGTCTGGTGGCTCCCCCGATGTCCCGGCTCCCCACCACCCCACGGCCTGTTCTAATGCCCATGCCCTGCAATTCACACCCTCCACCCCGGGGCTAAAGTGACCACCCTCAGCAGGAGCCCCGAATGGGGTGGATGGGTCTGGTCCCTGGGGCCACCACGTGCCGAAGCGAGACGGGTGTTGGGGGCATGGGGGGAGTTCTCCTTCCGGGACCCCGGCCCTCGGGGGTTGGTCCCAAGAGTGGCGGGTGGGGGTAGTTGGGCCACTTACCACCGAGCGTGGCGAAGAAGCCCTCAAAGTTGCAGCCGGCGGGTCCGAAGATGAAGTAGCCGTTCATCGAGGTGATAATGGTGGTGGTGAAGCCGCCAAACACCATGAAGAGATCGGCCACGGCCAGGTTGAGCAGGATGTAATTGAGGGGCTGCCGCAGCTTCTTGTGCTGGATGGTGACAAAGAGGGTGAGGAAGTTGACCGGGAAGCCGGTGATGATGAGGAAGAACATGTAGGCGGCGAGCGCCGAGAACTTCCAGGGCTCGGCCAGGTAGTACTGGGGGTACTCGAACGGGCTGCGCACCACCCCCGACTTGTTGGACATGGGCACGTAGAAGTTTTCCCCCTCTGTGCCGTTCATGGTTGCAGGCGGCGGTGGCGCTGGGCAGAGGCGGGGGTCGTACTTCCTTCCTCCGGAGGGGTCCCTGTGTCACCCTGCTGCACCCGGCAGAGTGTGTCCTCCCCGGGGGCTCCGTCTGCCTTATAAACTCACCGTCCGGGATTAGTGCGGCCTCTGCTTGTCAGCAGAACGCGATCTAGGACAGCACACGGCCATAGTAATCCACCCGGCATCAGACAATGTCATAAACTCATCAAGTTATTAACAGTGCAGTCGCCAGATGGGAGGGGGCAAAACCATCCCCCAGAGTCGGGGACGGCTCTTATGGAAAAGTACACCAGGTGGTACAGGCAGAGTATGTGTACCCGTCTGGGTGCACCTGTCTATGTGTACCTGCCTGTGTGAACCTGTCTGGGTGCCCAAGGTGTGTACCTGTCTGTGTGTACCCAAGGCATGTACCTACCAGTGTGTTCAAGCTGTGTCCATGTCTATGTGTACCCAAGGTGTATCTGTGTTTACCGAAGGTGTGTATCTGTGTGCAAAAAAGGTGTGTACCTGTCTGTATATACCTGTTTGGGTGTGTACCTATCTGGGTGTATCTGCCTCTGTGTACCCAAGGTGTATACCTGTCCGTGTGTACCCAAGGCATGTACCTACCAGTGTGTTCAATGTGTGTCCATGTCTGTGTGTACCCAAGGTGTGTACCTGTCTATGTGCACAAGGTATGTACCTGTCTGTGTGCACAAGGTATGTACCTGTTCATGTGTAACTGAGGTGTGTACTTGTCTGTGTGTATCAAAGGTGTATATCTCTCTGGGTGTGACCAATTTATGTACCTGTCTGTGTGTACTATCTGTGTGTACCCAAGGTGTGTACCTGTCTGTTTGTACCTGTTCGTGTGTGCCAAAGGTGTATACCTGTCTGTGTGTACCTGTCTGTGTGTGCCCATGGTGTTTATCTATTTGTGTGTACCCAAGGTGTGTCCCTGTCCGAGTACCATCTATGTCTGCCCAAGGTGCATACTTGTCTGTTTGTACCTGTCTGTGTGTACCCACGGTGTATACCTGTCTGTGTGCCCAAGGTGTGTAAATATCTGTGTGTACCTAAGGTGTGTCCATGTCTCTGTGCCCAAGATGTGTATCTGTCTGTGTGTACCCAAGGTTGTACCTATCTGTGTGTACCCAAGGTTGTACCCTGGCTGTCTTCCTAAGGCTAGTGCAGGATTCCCTTATGGCCATTCCCTTTATCGAGAGTTCAAGATCTGCATGTTCCTGTTGGTGAAGGGCAAGGCTGGCAGGAGTAAGAAACCCTGGATGATGAGGGATATTGTGATTCTGGTCAGAAGAAAGGAGGTATGAGTCAGGTACAGGCAGTTGGGATCAATTGAATCCCAGGAGGAGTATAGGGGATGCAGAAGTGTACTCAAGAAGGAAATCAGAAGGGCAAAAAGGGGGCATGAGATAGCTTTGGCAGTGTAGATTAAGGAAAATCCAAAGAGATTTTATAAGTATATTCAGGGAAAAAATATAACTAGAGAGAGAAACCGGCCCCTCACAAACCAAAGGGAGCATCTTTGTGTGGAGCCACAGGAGATGGACAAGGCCCTTAATGAATACTTCTCCTCTGTTTTTTACCGTGAAGAAAGACATGAAGACTTCAGAACTAGGAAAGGTAAATGGGGAAGTCTTGGGGATAGTCCACATTACAGTAGAGGAGATGCTGGATATTTTAAAAGGTATAAAGGTGGACAAATCTTCAGGGTCTGATCAGGTTTATCCAAGAACTCTGTGGGAGGCTAGAGAAGAAATTGCAGGAGCCCTGGCTGACATAGTTGCATCATCGTTAGCCTCCGGTGAGGTGCCGGTAGACTGGAGGTTAGTGAATATTGTGCCCATATTTAAGAAGGGCGGCAAAGAAAAACCTGGGAAGTAAGTTCTAACATCTGTGGTAGATAAGTTACTGGAGCGGATTCTGAGGGATAAGATGTACGTACATCTGGAAAGATGGGGGTTGATTAGGGGTAGTTGGCATGGCTTTGTGCAAGGGAGAGCATGTCTTATGAACTTGACTGAGCTTTTTGATCATGTGACCAAGAAAGTTGATGAGGGCAGGGCGGTAGATGTGATTTATATGGACTTCAGTAAGGCCTTTGATTAGGTTCCTCATGGTAGGCTGGTCTAGAAGGTTAGATTGTAAGGAATCCAGGGAGAGCTGGCTAATTGGATACACAATTGGCTTGATGGTAGAAAGCAGAGGATGATAGTGGAAGGTTGTTTCTTGGACTGGAGGTCCGTGACTAGTGGTATGCCTCAGGGGTCGGCGCTGGGCCCATTGTTGTTTGTCATCTGCAGTATATTAAGGATTCGGATAAGAATGTACAAGGCATGGTTAGTAACTTTGCAGTTGATACTAAAATAGGTGGTAAGGTGGACAATGAAGAAGCTGATCAAAAATTACAGTGGGATTGTAATTAGCTGAGTAAGTGGGCCGAGGAATGGCAAATGGAGTTTAGTTTGGATAAGTGCGAGATGTTGCATTTTGGAAAGTCATATCCAGGTAGGACTTTCACAGTGAATGGCAGGGCCCTAGGGAGTGTTGTAGAACAGAGGGACCCTGGAGTACTATACATGATCCACTGAAAATGGAGCCACAGGTAGACAGGGTGGTGAAGAAGGCTTTTGGCACACTTGCCTTCATAAGTCAGACCACTTGAGTATAAAAGTTAGGAGGTCATGGTGTGGTTGTACAGGGCACTGGTGAGGCTGCACTTGGAGTATTGTATTCAATTTTGGTCACCCTGCTATAGGAAAGATGTTATTAAACTAGAAAGAATGCAGAAAAGATTTACGAGGATGCTGCCAGGACTTGAGAGACTGAATTACAGGGAGAGGTTGGACAGGCTAGAACTTTATTCCTTGGAGTGAAGGAGACTGAGAGGTGATCTTATAGAAGTGTATAACATCCTGAGGGGCATAGACAGGGTGAATGCACTCAGTCGTTTTCCCAGGGTTGGGGAATCAAGCACTAGAGGGCATAGGTTTAAGGTGAGAGGAGACTTCAAATAAGAACTTGAGGGGCAACTTTTTTACGCAAAGGGTGGTACTTATGTGGAATGAGCTTCCAGAGGAAGTGGTTGAGGCAGGTACTATAACAACTTTTAAAAGACAGTTGGACTGGTACACGGATTGGCAAGGTTTAGAGGGTTGTGGGCCAAATGCTGGCAAATGGAACTAGCTTGGAGGGGGCATCTTGGTCAGTCTGGATCATTGGGGCTGAAGGGCCTGTTTCTGTGCTCTGTAAGTCTGTGACTTGGTGACTATTTGTCAAACTAGTTTGGCAGGGGTACGGGAACCAAAACACCAGGTCAGAAAGTGGAAGGATTGAGAGGAAGGTAGATGTCATGACCACTAAGTCTGTAAGGAAGAACAGGCAGGAGCAAGATGATAGACACAATGGGGTGGACAGGTTAACGTGTGTTTATTTTAATGCTAGGAGTATAAGGGGTAAGGGTGATGAACTTAGAACATGGATCAGGACATGGAATTACGATGTTGTGGCCATTACAGAGAATTGGTTGAGGGACGGACAAGACTGGATACTTAATGTTCTAGGGTTTTGATGTTTTAGAAAAGATAGAGAGGAAGTTAAAAGTTGGGGGGTGGGGGGCAGAGTTGAACTATTAATCAGGGACAATATCACAGCTGCACGCAGAGGTGAAATGGAGGACTCATCCACTGAGTTTATATGGGTAGAACTCAAAAATAAGAAAGGTCCAATCACTCTGATGGGATTATACTACAGACCCCACCCCCCAATAGCCACTGGGACATTGAGGAACAGATATGCAGGTAGATTAAGGAAAGGTGTAAAACCAACAGGGTTGTTGTCATGGGTGACTTTAACTTCCCCAGTATAGACTGGGATGTCCTTGGTGCAAGAAAATTAGAATGGACAGAATTTGTTAGGTGCATCCAGGAGGGTATCTTAAATCAGTATGTAGATAGTCCAATGAGAGGATGGGCCATACTGGAGCTGGTGTTGGGTAATAAGTCTGGCTAGGTGATTAACCTTTCAGTGCAATAATATTTAGGGAACAGTGATCACAACTCCTTAAGTTTTAAGATGTCAATAGATAAAGATAAGTATGGGTCTTGCAGGAGAGTATTACATTGGAGCAGATCAAATTACAAGAATATGAGGCAGGAACTAGGGAGAGGTAATTGGGAACAGGTGTTTTGGGGCAAGTCCACATCTAACATGTGGAGCGTATTTAAAGACCTACTACACAGAGCACAGGACAGGTATGTTCCAGTAAGAAAGAAGAACAAGGATGGCAAGATAAGGGAACCTTGGATTACAAGAGAGATGGTGAATTTAGTCAAGAAGGATAAAGGAAGTGTATATAAGGATTAAGAAGTTAAAATCAGATGGAGCCCTTGATGATTATAAAGAAGCTAGAAATGAAGGGAAACAGGAGAGCCAGGAGGGGCCATGAATACTCCTTGGCAAGTAGGATTAAGGAGAATCCCAAGGCATTCTCTATATATATCAAGAGCATGAGGATATCTAGGGAGAGGGTAGGACCACTCAAGGATAAAGAAGGGAACACATGCTTGGAGGTGGAAGCTGTGGGCAAGGTCCTAAATGAGTACTTTACGTTGGTATTTAACAAGAAGGATATGGAACATAGTGAGATCAGTGTGGAGCATGCTAAGATGCTAGGGTATTTTGAGATAAAGAAAGAGGTAGTGTTAGGTCTCTTCAAGAACATTAAGATGGATAAGTGCCCAGGGCCCTGAGATGAGATATGCCCCAGGTTATTGAGAGAAGCAAGAGATGAGATTGCTGGAGCCTTGACCAAGAACTTCATGTCCTTTCTAGCCACAGGCGAGGTCTCAGAGGACTGCCAAGTAGCTAATGTTGTTCAAGAAAGGAAATAGGATTAATTATAAATTATATTTAGAAATTTTAGATTTCTGAAAAATTATAGATTTCTCACATCAGTTGGAGGGAAGCTATTGGAAAGAATTCTTAGGGATAAGATTTATGACCATTTGGAAAATGATGGCCTAATTAGGGACAGTCAGCATGGCTTTGTGCAGAATAAGCCAAATCTTACTAACTTGATTGAGCTTTTCAAGGAGTTGATGAAGGTGATTGATGAAGGTAGAACTATGGATATTGTCTACATGGATTTTAGCAAGATGTTTGACAAGGTTCATCGTGGTAAGCTCATCCAGAAGATTAAGATGCATGGGATCCATGGTAACTTGGCTGTTTGGATTCAGAATTGACTTGCCCAGAGAAGACAGAAGATAGTGGTTGATGGGACTTATTCTGGCTGGATGTCTGTGACTAGTGGTGTTCTACAGCGATCCATACTGGGACCTCTGCTGTTTGTAATATATATATAAATGACCTGGATGAAAACGTGGATGGGTGGGTTAGGTTGTTTGCAAATGATATAAAGATTGGTGGTGTTGTGGATACTGTAGAAAATTGCCAAAGGATATGGTGGGATATAGATCAGTTGCAGATATGGGTGGAGAAATGGCAGATGAACTTTTTCTATATTTCTATGTTTCTATGAAGTTTAATCTGGCCAAATGTGAGGTGCTGCATTTCGGGAGATCAGTTATAAAGGGACAGTACACTGTTAATGGCAAGGCCCTTAACAGGGATCTTGGGCTTGAAGTCCATAGCTCCCTGAAAGTGCCTGCACTGGTTGATAGGGAAGAAAGGAAAGCATATGGCATGCTTGTCTTTATTAGTCGGGGCATTAAGTTCAAGAGTTGTGAAGTTATGCTGCAGCTTTATAAAACTCTAGTTGGGTCACATCTGAAGTATTGCATTCCATTCTGCCCCATTATAAGAAGGATATGGAGGCTCTGGAGAGGGTACAGAAGAGGTTTACCTAAGTCTTGCCTGGATTAGAAGGCTATTGCTGTAAGGAGAGGTTGGACAAACTTGAGTTGTTTTCTCTGGAGCAGCAGAGGCTGAGGAGAGATCTAATAGAGGGTTATAAGGTTATGAGAGGTATAGAATAGACAGCTGGTGCCTTTCTCCCAGGGTCAAAATGTCTAGAGGACATGCATTTAAAGTGAGAAGGGATATGTTTAAAGGAGACGTGCGTGGCAAGTTATTTACACAGGGAGTGATAGGTGCCTGGAATGTGCTGCAGGGGTAGTGGTGGAGGCAAATAGAATAGAGACATTTAAGAGGCTTTTAGGTAGGCGCATGAACATGCAGAGGATGGATGGATATGGACATTGTGCAGGCAGAAGGGATTAGTTTAGTTAGGCATATAATTACTAGTTAGGCATTTAATAACTAGTTTAATTAGTTCAGCACAACATCGTGGGCCAAAGGGCCTGTTCTTGTGCTGTACTGTTCTATGTTCTGTGTTCTACTTTTCGTAACATCAGGATGCACCAAAATGACTAAATCTCAATGAAGCTCATTTGTAGGGTAGTTTGTGCATTGCAGGCTCTCAAAAGCACCAATATTATGGAATTCAGAAAATGTGTCGGTGATTTAAGACACAATTGTGTGCTTGTGACTACTACTGGGCTTGACAGATAGAGATAGGAGTGGATAGCAGCCGGCATAAAAGCGGGCCATAAAAGTACATCTGGAGCTTGGAGCCTGTGGAGGAATCAGCAGTTTTCTTCAACAGGATCAGCAATAACACAATGGCCGAGAACAGCAATAAAGTTGTGCATGAAACCCAAAGAATTAAATGGTTAAGATCATTTCCACTGATTCTCACTGGAAGCATCTGAATAAAGGGGAAGGAAGGCATTTTGAGTCAATTAAAGCAGACACTTGAGGTACAATTGCCTTGTAACTGATAATGGTTTGCAGCCTGCACTAACCGCAATAAGTAACCAGCACCCCGTTAAGGTCTGCATACATTTTAATAGTGGTGACACTAAAAACGATAATTCTTCAGAAATAAAAAAAACAGTGAAGAAAACATGAGTTCTCTCAGCTACGTTGTCATGGTGATCACCATACCCTTCATAGAACTGAGCACGACCAAATGAAGAGAAGGGAGAACAGATGAAGAGATTATTATTACATTGCCCAGCATTCATACTATGGTTCCCACAGTGCAGCAATCCATACAATATCAGAGTGGGATGTTGTCAGAAAGATTGCCCTTCATTCTGCCTGAGCAAAATGATCCAGCTTCAAATTCTGTGGCAGAAATTATCTAGGACCTCAGTAGGGTGTACTTCTACACTATTTTAACTTAGAACCAGTTGATTTTTGTTTCTTTTTTTTCCATTTGGCTTTTTGGCAAAAAGGACGTCATCACACTAAAATAATTTCTTAAAAGTTGGCTGTTTTGTGACTCCTTCTAGAATTTAACATCTTTACTAGGTTTCCAGTGTAGTTAAGGAACTTACTGGAAGATTGCAGACTAGGGAGAATGTAAATGAACATTGAATGCAAGAGTTACCATTGGAACACAACTGGCCCATTGCAGCTCAAATAGCAGTCGAGCATTTTGTGTCATCTTTCTGTTCTTTTTTAGAAATACATGAAAACAAAATATAAGAAGCAACATTATTGGGGATACATTCCAAATTTAGAAATTTAATAGTGACAAAAGTTCAATGGACGAAGAATCACCTGGCACAAGTATTGAGGCGCTATTTAACAAACAGCCACTTAATTATAGCAGAATTGATATTCCTTTTTTTCTAACCAATCATTTTCTATGTGTAAAGTTTTGCTTGAGATTTTTCTGGTCTCCTGATGACCACTCAAGTAAAAAGACTTAATTCTAGTGTATTTTTCACAATCTGAGTATTCTAAAGGATTTTACAGTCAGTTGTTTGGCATTATAGGCAGTGCAGCCTTGCAGAGAAATAGAGCAATCAATTTGTGTTGGATTTACATGGTAGAGATCTATGGTTGTGTTTATGCTTTGAGTTATCAGCTGGTTACTAAAAGTGAAATTCCAAGAATACCTGTAGCACTGAAGAAACTTTATGTTTAGAAATCAGGCCTGTTATGCAAAATCATGCATAAAATTGTGTTCTGTGTGTTAGTTTATGCTGGCAATCATCTCCAGGTTTCTTAAACTCATCAGGAGATGGGTCTGGGCACTTCTGCATACACTGCACCTTAATAGGGCTAGGGTTTGCTCAGTCATGTGCTTCATGGCATTGTAGGAGATGCAGTCCATTTTACCTGCACTGCCATCAGAAATTAGGGCTTTTTAGGGATACCGACAGCCTTCACTATTCATTCCCATACAGCTAGCAGCATCATGGACAGAATTTGAGAATGAGATGACAATTAAAGGGTCTACATTGTATGTTGATATCCTGAACACAGTTTCTCCCAGCCTTGGGCTCTGACATCTAGCATTATGGAGAATTAATCAGTGGTGCTCCCTTTGCTGATCACAGGCTTTCTTTTAAGAAATCAGTTGTGAGCTGCAATCGTTGATCCTCTGATCAGCCTACAATAGCTTAGATTTGGTCATGGTATGGAAACCAGTCAGATATGGCAGGACGAGGAGTTCCTGGAGAGCACCGTGGCACTTCCCAACCACCTGCTCAAGTCTTCTTTTACCTCCATGGCCACATTTTCTGCCATTGAATTGTGGTTGCCATGGGGAGAATTCTTTAAACATTGACTTGGCTCCCAGTAGCCAGTGCAGGAATTATGTAGAGCTGTGAGCTCTGCGTACATCTCCCCATGTGAGCTGCACAGATCATAGTTTAGTGTGTGTATTTGTGTGCTAAGTGCTACTTCTGATGTACTTTTTGCCCAAATTCATGACTTTTCTTTTGGAGATGTGTGTAGGCGTTAGCATTATGTGCAGCACATGTTTAATGCATCAATAGGGAATGAATTCCAATTTCCAGGCACTGGAGTCTTGTCTCAACAAAGGCCTTGTCGTTGAAATTGCTTCTGGGAACATTGAATTGGTAAGTATTGAAACATCTCCGGAAATCCTCATTAAAAGTTGATGGTTATTATGTTTCTTTTGTTTATATGCCTGGATGACAGACCAGTAGATTACACAGTAGGGGATAGCCTGATTGTCTATAAACATGACTAATCCCAGATCCATTTAAGAAACTGTGAACTTTAAGTTTCTTATCTGTTTGTAATAACGTCTGACGTATTACTTATACAGGAAGAGCTGAGTTTGACATTTAGAAAACATCTTTGTAAGCTTGGCATTAAACTTCTGTCAGTGGCACTTATCTTTTATAGGGAGCACCATCTGTTTGGAACTTTAAACTACTGAATTGCTGTGAAGTTACTAATGTGTTCCTTTTTTATTTTTAGAGAATAATGTTGGTGTTTACTATTTTGTATGAAGTAAACACATATCTTTGCAGTTAAAGGAGTTATACTAATATATGCAGATTTATGTAATTCTCCAGTTAATTTTACTCTAGAGTCATAGAGCATTAAAGCACAGAAACAGGCTCTTCAGCCCATCTAGTCCATGCTGGCCAGGTTTTCTGGCTAGTCCCATCTGGACTATAGCCCTCCATACCTCTCGCATTCATGTAACTATCCAAACTTCTCTAAAATGTTACAGTTGAACCTGCATCCACCACTTCCGCTGGCAGCTCATTCCACACTCATACCACCCTCTGAGTGAAGTAGTTCCCCCTCAGATTCCCCTTAAATATTTCACCTTTCACCCTAAACCTATGACCTCT
>JARFYF010000022.1:22924575-22937302 GCA_030265395.1 Rhina ancylostomus | reverse complement strand
GACAGAAATTAACCTTTTTGTTTGAAGGCTGCTTTTCCATCCAGTGAATAGATATCCACTGGACATTCGCAAGGCCTCAAATGAAATCACCTGCTTGAGTGTTGCACTGCTTCATCCCTAATAATTGTAGAAGAATACATCCAAGTTGTTTGTTTCCCAATATCTTAAAGAATGCTGCATCATTAAAAATTGTTTGAGATATACAGGAATAAACAAGAGGTACACGTATACATTCAACAGTTGAAATATTAATATTGAAACTGTGCGTGTATTGACACAACAGGCTACTCATAGTTGGGGTAAAGAGAGTGAATGAAGAGTGAGATTTCTTAACTCATTAACTGAATAGTTACAGACAAAATGAACTTGTTGGACTGATATTGTGGGAACAAACTCCAGTTGTCATGAATGAGGAATGTTGTTTTGATTTTGTAATCACTTAATTATGGCCGTTGGCCCAGCTTATGCAATCTATTGCTTGCAGTTTTGATCAAAACCACTGGCATTCAGCCATTTATGTTAACCAAGCTCTGAAGATGAATATATGTAGTGGGATATACAGATTTGAAGCATAGAATCTGTCAGTTCGCTCTGTCACAGAATTCCACGGGAGCCCAGCTTTGACCAACGTGCTGTGTACTTTGACCAACATGGACTGTGCCAAGTTAGATGCTGGATTCAGAATGCAATGATTTCAAAGGGGACTTCAGGGCAAAGATTTTGAAGGCATGAGAGAAGTTGGGTTATTATTTTTGTTATTCTGATTTTAATGTGCAGGTGTTTTTGATTATATTTTTCACTTTTAAGTTTATTGTTTAAAATTTAATTATTTACATTTGGTTTTTTAGTTTGACATCCAGACATATGCATAGAGACACTTTTTTAAAATCTACTAAAACTGTTTGCAGTCTCCAAAAATGTAAAGCACTGCCCTAGCTTTGTTGATTTTCTTTCAAAATATATATATATTCAATTTTGGAGAAGCGGAGGTCACTGACAAAGCCAGCATTGATTGTCCTTTCCCTTACAACCCCTGATAAGATGGTGATGAGCTGATGCCTTGAAGCAGAGTGGCTCACTGGACCATTTACAGGTGGCATTTAAGAGTCAATTAGGCCTCGAGTCAAAGTTCAACTTACTTTATTATCATTCATCCATGCTATAAAAACAAATGACAGAACAAAATGTCGTTTTTTCCCCCAGACTCTCAACAGAGGACATGCAAAGAACAGAAGACATACAATGAACACAAACAAAAAAAAATTGTGCAAGTACAAATAGTGCAAAAAACAGTATATACAAAATACAAATTTAGTGCAGAGTTAGTGCAAAACCGAGTTGGACAAAGAAAAATACAAAGCTCAGTGTGTTGTATGTTGTACTCATTGTATAAACACGTTCAGCAGCAGCTAAAGTTCTTATATGCCATTGTGCAAACCAGGGCTTTTGATGCGGCGTTTGTCTACCAGGGTAGTCAGGAGCCTGACAGCCCGGGGGAGAAAACTGTTGTACAATCTAGTGGTTCTGGCCTGGATGCTCCGGTACCGCTTGCCAGACGGCCGTGGGACAAATAGGTCGTGGGAGGGATGAGAAGGGTCATCTATGATTCTATAAACCTTACCTGTGCATCGTGTATTGTAAATATCCGAGATGGAAGGAAGAGGTACTCCAATGATCTTTCTCGCTGTACTTGCAATTCTCTGCAAAGACTTTTGGTCAGAGATGTTACAGTTGTTGTACCAGGCAGAGATGTAGCTGGTCAGGACACTCTCAATGGTACCCCTGCAGAACGTGGTGAGGGTGGGGGGAAGGCAGGTTTGCTCTTTTCAGCTGCCGTAAAAAATAGAGACGCTGCTGAAAACGTCAAATTGTTTAGAATCCTTCAGGATAAAGATGTCATGTCATTTCCCAGGAATATGGTGCTCACCACAAGGAAGTTCTTCTTGTACTCCAAATTTATATGAAAGTTCATAAAAAGGTCCAAATTATTAAAGGAAGTTCTTCTGGGTTTCTGCAGCTTCCTGCAATTGTGTGAAGCCAACAACATTGGTAAATCACAGTATCTGAGCTGTTATCTCTGGAATCATCACCTTGAACATGGTGCCTTGGTTATCTCTCCATTGCAGCAGGTTGCAAGGCATAGCATTTTTTGTTCCCAACCTGACCCAAATGTGCTTTTCACCAGTTAATCCTTTCTGGGAGATGATGCAAGCGTCCATACTACCTTGCACTTCAGATTTCTTCTGACTGCTTTCCCCACCCAAACCTTGACAGATATGATCAGGTGCCACCAAGGCTGAGTCAGGTAGCCAGGATCTGCATGGAGTCACTAAAATTTCACCTGTCATTGCAATCACAAGTCTCAGGTTGCCCAGAACCTGTTTGCTGTGCTTGCTGTCACCCTGAAACAGCTTGCTTTATGAAATGTGAGACCTGCTGCTTAATTAAGCCTCTGCCTTGGGATACCAGTGGGTATGTGACAGATTAACACAAGGAAACAGGAGCTGAGGAAGGCCATCTGGCCCCTCAAGCATGTCCCCCATTCAACCTGGACGAGGATACATTTTGGGAGGTTCACTGAAAAACAATAGGGGAAATAGACATTGACACAGAAAATGCTAGAAACACTCAGCAGGTCAGGCAGCATCTGTGGAAAAAGGAACAGTTAATGTTTCAGGTCCAAGCCCCTTCCACAGATCCTTCCTGACTTGCTGAGTGTTTCCAGCATTCTGTGTTCATTTTAAATTTCCAATATCTACAGTCTTGTTTCTCATTTGCAAGGAAAATGTACAAAACAGTTAGTTGTGCTGAACTTTTTAATGTTTCAGAAAAAGGTATCAAATAGAATTTATGTCTCTGTGACAATAGTTGGAAAACACTCCTTCAGAGTTAAGCCTTAGGTAGGATTCAAGAAATGACTTGCCCTTAAAATGAACAAAAGCAGGCTTCCATTATTAAAGTGACACCACAATGAACATGTAAATCATCTGGTTAATTTCATGCAACATTTCCATGTATACTAAATTGACAAAGTACCTCATTTAACATTTGTAACCCATGGAAAAGTAATGTGTGCAGGAACATAGCATGAAATCATTATATGATCAGATGTGAGCTTTGCCAAGTCCTATCCTTAAAATTTGTTGCTCCTGTGGGTGGGATCTAGATTGTGTGGTGTGGGCAGGTTGGTGAGGGGGGCAGTATTGAGACTTTTTGGTGTTCAATGATGGGTTGAGAGTTGAGATAAACATCTTCCTAATTTATTAAAATAATTTTGGGATCAAGGAATATTAAGTTATTTCCTGGATGGGTAGAGTGGAGTTGAGAGTGATGGACAGTGCTTTGTTTGTAGAAGGAATATTCTTCACCAGCCTTTCTTATTTCATGCTTTCTTACCTTCTGTTGTTTTTCTCTAAAATTGTTGCATTTATAAAGATCCGTCTCATTAATCTAAGAGCTCAGCTGAGTTGCAGGATTTTGCAAGAGAGATTGTAAATGCAATCATTGTGAATTACTTGTTAATTAAGCAAAATAGAAACACAATTAATTCCTTATTAATAGAAACTACTAATTGCATGTGTAACTGCTATCAAACAAAACATTGCATAAATATTGTGGGGTATCACTCAATGCAGCTGTTGCTGAACACAAACTCAACTAACCATGGCTGCTGAGAAGCTATGGGGATGGTGTCTTCTAAATGTGCTGAAAGAAGCAGGTTTTGTTTCAGTGATGGGTTAAACTAGTTTTCTTTTATCTTCAGTTTGTTTCCTTTTGTCTTGTCCTTTGCAATACAGTAGGCTTTGATCTGAGTGCCCAAATCCTTGCTGATGGATTTGGCAAGGGGTTACATGAAAACACAGACAAGACAGGGGAGAGTGAGCAATCCTTCCTGACTCCAGACTTGATTGTGAAGCTACTTACTTCTCACTCATTAATTTGGTTAGAACAGTTGGATTCACTTTCTGATTCCCATCCCAATGGCCATTTTGGAGAGCACATTCATCATGTATATGTGTGCAATATCCTTTCAAAGGCCTTCTCCTGGTCCAAACTGACCAGACAAGTGTCCGCTTCCCTGTTCTGCACAATTTTTTTCTCAGGGTAGGGGAGTCCAAAATAGAAGGCATAGATTTATGGCGAGAGGGGTAAGATTTAAAGGGGATCTGTGAGGCAGTGGGTATATGGAATGAACTGCCAGGGGAAATGATAGAGGCAAGTGCAATTATATTGTTTAAAAGACATTTGGACAGATAAATTGATAGGAAAAGTTAAGAGGGGTATAGGCCAAGGGCAGGCAAATGGGATTGGTGTAGGTAGGCATCTTGGTTGGCATGTACAAGTTGGGCTGAAAGGCCTGCTTTCATGTGGTACAATTCTATGATCTTATGAATCTGCAAATTTATGTTATTTTCCTAAACTCTCAATTGACTTTGTTGTTTGGGCCAAATCTCAACTGTTCATGGAGGGTCTTGTATGAGTTTCCTCATATATAGACTACACTATTTTGCAAGAAATTATTCACTAATCAGATGAATAAATGTGAGTAAGAGAAAAGATTTGCCTAAAATTCAAATATAGTCCTCATGTTTATCACAGGCAACTGCCTAACTCAGGCAAAAATCACTAATTATTTTCCTTGACCATTGTGATCAATTATAAAAAGTGCTGTGTAGAAGTTGGTAAGACTAATGGTAACTTTGGATACGCATGAAGGGGTGGATTAGTCAACTTCATGTTAACAAGTTGCCAACAGCCCTCTCTGTTGCTTTGGATTTGATTAACTGAATAATATTCAACATTTACTAATTATTCCAGTATATTGCAGCAGAAAGATCATGTTGGAATCTAGTAAAATAGAACAAATATCATCATTTTTAAAATATTTATTACACATGGCACTGATATTTGACCATTTACTTCTTACAAAGGAAAACATGCTTAACATTAATGTGTACGCTGTAAGTAGAGGAGATAATGTTTTAAACAACAGTAATTTTGATATTTCCAGTGTAGTTCGTACTGACTTTTGAAGTCCATCTTCATTTTAGTGAATTAACTGTGGTATTCTTGATCTAACAAGTACAGTGATTTATACTACATGCAAGTCATATAGGTTAATTTGGTTTAGTCCATCAAGATAAATAAGAGGTTGGATTTTTCAGCTTGAGCACATCACTGTGGAAAAGGCAAAAGTTAGTATGGTGTGTTTACAATGAATATAGACTACAGTGATGTGGAATTGATTGTAGGAAATATAAATGCAGCTGCTTCATGTTCATAAAAGCAGAAATAAATTGTAATGGCTTAGCTAGGAAACATTACCGATTTCTTACAAAGCTCATAGATTGACAAGCAGTCAGGATTGAGGATCTACTTCACAAAATGATTTTTGTCCTTCCTTACAGTCTTTAATTTTAGGAAATGTCCTAAAACAAGAGCCTTAATTTTTTTCACCTAAATATTGAGCAAAACTATTCAGTTAAGGAACAATATAAAAGCTTTAAAAATGGAGCAAATCTATATCCACATGTAATTTACTTACCTCTTCTGAAATATCATTAGAAGACTTAAAGATGTGTAATGGCAAGCATAAATAGCGTTAAAGCAACAGCATTATTATACCCAGGAAAGAAAGATCTAACTGGCAGCCCTCCAGATAAATGAAGGAGTTCTTAAAGCATTGAAAAATCATTTGTTTCTTTGTCAATTGTGAATGATATTTTCTGTAAACCCTAAGAATTGCATACATTTCTCACCTTTATCTTCTCTCAGCTTTTCCTTCACTGTACCCAAAGCTAATATATTTATAATTTGTACCTTTCAAATTTTGTTCAGCACCAATGCATTTAATCAGGAGTAAAGTAATTGTGTTTTGATTTGCACTTCATTTTGTCTGGTATAACCTCTTCTCCTCAAGGTTGATGATGCACTTTTTTAATCTTTTTTTTTCTCCCTCTACCCTTTCTGTCTGGTTACTGGTGTTTTTTTCTAATGGAAGGGACAAAACACCTGTGTTTGTCAGAGCCACTTCTATGTATAATATGTAATATATGACATTCTATCCCCTTGGAAGGATGAATTGTATGAGGTTGGTGCAGCAGTTAGTAATGCCCCATTTCTATCATAAGCAACTACCCCAGTTGTGCAAACAAATTTGAGTCAGGGACTTCAGTTTAATGCAAAGGCAGATACTACTGGGATAGGGAGATCCCAGGCATTTCTGGAACTGACATTCTATAGAGCAGAACATTGACTCAGTTATTCTCTGAAACATCTTTCCATCACTCACTTTTCAAACAGGAATTTGCTTCATCGTTCCTAGTGGACACACACTAAGTCCTGACAATGTCTGCCAAACATTGGAACCTTACTGGATCATCATTGTTGTTGTAACATTTTATAATGAGCCATCAGCAAGCTTCAATAGCCTTTGTACTATGGGTTTATTGAAATATTAATGGGTATTCTGGCAAAACTAGTTACTTATTTCTGTCAGCTGCAGAACCACCTATTTAATTATAGCCCTTAGTTACAGGTGTCGATTTTATTCATGCTCAGCAGCTGCTGTTATAATGCAGGCATTCTTCAGACAAGATTTCTCATGCCTAATGCGAAGGGTGGTTTTCCAAGCTTCTTATAAATAAGATTGTGACTTGATGTGCAAAGTAAACTTGGGGGGAATGTGCACAGGTTGAACAAAGATCCAAAGGCTAATGGAATGTTGGCCTCTACCCCAAAGTGATGAAGTAATGCTTCATTTATGCAGACCTGATCTGTTGGCAGCATTGGAACACAAGGGTGAGGAACAGGAATAAGAATAGGACAGGATTTGACAAAGTAGCTCAGAAGGTAGAGCTGCTGTCTCACAGCTCCAGTTTCTTAGGTTCAATCCTGTTCTCTGTTGTTGTCTGTTTGCATGGTCTCCCTGTGATCACCTGGGTTTCCTCTGAATGCTCTGGTTTTGTCCCACCTATCTAAGATACATAAGTTGGTAGGTTAATTGCTCTGTAATTTGCCCCTTGAGTGTAATGAGTGGTAGGATCTGGGAGAAATTGATGGAAAAGTGGGGAGAATAAAATGGGATTAGCGTAATGGGTGCTTGATGGTCAGCACAGATTTGGTGGGCTGAAATTCACAACTCTGCAGTGTATGACTCTATAAAACTATGACAATATTCAATAAGGTTATAGGTGATCTTTGACCCCAATTTTCATTTTCCTGCCTGATCCCCATAAAACCTGATTTTTCTGTGTTGCAGAACGATCCATTTACCTCAGCTTTGGTCAACCCCTTTTACTCTCTATTTATCAGAACTGTGATGAGGCTTGAAATCTAACACCATGAGAGCAGATTACTTATTTGGTTAGTATTATTTTCAGTTTATAAGGCTGAAGGGTGATATAATCAAGGAATTTAATATTATTGAGAGATTGAATGGGGCAAATATAAAGAAACAATTTCCTCCGACCCCCAACGTGGAAGCCTAACATTTAAATTAAAGCTAGGTTGCTTGGGCATGAAATCTGGAATCACATTTTAATGGCAATGCTTGCTGTGTTAGTTGAAATTTGAAGAGTTGGGAATTTGATTTTTTTTGTGCATAAAGGTATCAAAGGATATGAAACAAAGGCTAAAAAATGGAATTAAGATAAATATTAGCAAAGTCCAATTAACTATCTCAAGAGGTTGTTTGCTTTATTCCCATTTATTTATTCCTATTGTAATTACTCCAGGAGAGCTCAAGCTCTCCCTGCCTTTAGTTGATGGAGAAATAATGCAGGCTGTGTAGTTTTATTAAGTGTTCACTTCACAGAACAATGAGTAGGCATGATAACTCTTATTACAGATACTCCTTGATTTATACGTAGGTTGTGTTCCTGGAAAATATTATGGTTAGCAACATTTCCTAAAGTCTGGGCAAAATGCATGATGAGTATTTTGGTAGAATGTATCCTATGGGAGGATAGTGGCACACTGTTCATCTGATTTGTAAATTGTGGACACATTATAGCAAAAATTCATAAAATGAATGTTTGTAAGCTGAAGAATACCTGTAGTAACCAAATCAAACTTCTAAACATTGTTAACAAAAAGTAAATAAAAATCTGTTTCATTTGCTGAATATAAGAATAATATTTTCCACAGAACCTCCTGTGTGGGGGCATGGAGATGGACTCCTCCATGCTCTTGTCATTCTGCCTGATAACATGCTAACGATTGTATATCTGCATCAGTTTTGTCATGAGAACATCCCACTCATGGTTCTCATCTGTGTAACCTGGGTTGTACAAATGCACAGGTTGCTCTCTGACAAGTCCCCACACTGGGTTTACTAGGCAAGGTACTGGACTACAGTCTGTTAGTTTTCCCATTAGTTAATGGGAAAAATCTAACAGCCTGTTAGTTTTACAGCCTCTAGTTTTCCCATTTGCTCTGAATGGGTTAGTGGAAACATAGGCATGTCCTGTAACCTGTAAGGACAAATCGGAAGATGGTTATAGATGTAAACTGTGCCCTAGTTACCTTTATGGTAATGTAATGATTCAGCTGGTCAGATTTCCAGCAGCCATAGTTGTTTTTTGATTTCCAGATGATCCTGGAGGTGTATATTGTTGATCACATCAAAGGGGTTGTAACACAATGAAACATTGTTAGTGATAAGACCCAGAAGATTTCCTTGGAAAAGGCCTCCTTTTGGGTGCATCCATAAGAGCACATGAAATTGAAATGCTGTTAAAAACTTTAATTTCCTCTGAACTTTGCAGGGGTCAGAGCATCTAAGAGCCTCAGGAGAGGAAGCAGAGATAAGTGATTCTGAGTGAATAGTGTGGCAGCCTACAATTTGTAAACTAAAAACCTGAATTGCTTTCAGATGTGACTTTTCTGGAAAGTAAAGTGGTTGTGCAAAGGAAAAAAGAAATTGTGGCTGCAGATAGTAGTTTGCATTCCATCAGCATGCTAGTAAAAAGAGTTGGCCATGTGAGGGCATTGGTTATTGATTATAAGGCCATGAAAGAATGGTTGCAGGCAGGAAGAGTGGAGAAAGGTGCACTGTTTATCTATCAGGGAAGGAGGGTCATGAACAGTGCCAACAAAATACAATTAACAACATAATATACAAGAACCTGAATGATCTTCTCAGGAAAGAGAAAAGTGTATGTGTATTTTTACACAGCTTTAATCACCCTTGTAAGCCTTGAGATAACTATCTGATGCTTCCTATTACAATGTAATAAGCTCATTAAAATAGTACCAGGTAACAACAGTGAGGCATCTTATCTATCAAAGATTGACTCACAAATCACAAGTAACACTGATTGCAAGTAAGGGGGTATTATATGAAAGACCAGTTAACTAGAATCACTTTCACAGTAACTGCAACTACCTCAGAGTGCAAAACGACAGTAAGAGGTCATGATTATATCACTGGAAGTGTTTTAAATCTCTGCAGAATGGAAGTGTTTCAAGTCTCTGCAGAAGGTCAACTATGGCTGCTGGATTAGGATCTGCTCCTGAAAGTCAGCTGATTAGTGGGAAAAGAAATAAAACACCAGCAACTGAATTAGAAGAAGATGGTAACAGATGTTTTTTTTTGTCTTTCTGCCTTCCCTCCAGCAATTCACTGGGTGATCAAGATTCCTCATCATGACTCCTCTCTCCACCTGTGGAGTTTTTCTCCAAACGCAGTCGCTTTCCGTACCCTTTCAAAATAATTCATTTATTTGCTCATCAAAATACTCCTCATTTTGTTCTTTTTATTCTAACTTCATCCTCTTATGTGAAGGACTTTGGAAGACTTCTGCCAACAGAAGCTGAAATTAATTACTGTGGTGTACTGAATGAAATCCCATGGGATCTGAGTTTGTAGAACTCCAGTTTCTTTTTTGCTCTGAATGTTTGGAGTTAACATTGGCAAGTATTTGCTGCAAATTAGGATCCCTAGGTTTTCAGATGCCCATGTTAGCTTTAATCAAATAGTTTGGCATGGTTACAAATGACAACTTTGAATTCTGAGTATATACTGATCAATGTCTAAATGCTGCATTTAGTCAATAACCTGTTACAAGTGCATGTTTACAATGATGACTGAAAAATAGGCTGATTTTATATTCTGCTGCTTACTAGGTCTTTTAATCTTGTTATATTGCAGTAGAGTGACCTTGGTACTGTCTGCACTCAGCACTACAATATAATAGCAACAATGGATGTTATTTTTCTTCAGCATAAGAATGCAATTAGGATGCAAAATAATGTGAAAGTTTAGTCACTCATGTCAAAGGAAATGTTTTAGAATTAAAATTGATCCACTTGTTAACTTGAAGATTTTCTTTTTATTTCATAGAATAGACATGGAATAGAGGTCAAGTAAACTGGCAAGTTTCACTGATGTGAAGCAAGCTGCATTGTTCAATTTGTCTACAGAAGAGAAGTGGGAAACATGACAGCCTCAATGACAGCTGTGCCAGCAGTTTTTTTTGACCTCCCCAAGGCATGGCTTTGGAATGTGATTGAGACACTGAGTAGTTCCTATATTATTAGGCCAGGCCAAGTGTCACAAGTGAATGAAGTGAAAATCTAGATATTTATTATGAAGTGGCAGTGTTTGAGGCAATCCAAGGGAAGATCTTTCCTTTGAGAGGCTGTACACAAGATATGATTGGATATGCTGATGATTGGATTTTCAAGTGGTTTTGTCTATCCCTGCAACTAGAATCCCTCATCCCTAGAATCCATCATCCCTGAAACCAGGAAAACTGCAAAAGATGATCCTACCTATATCGAGAAGGATATACTCCCACCAGCTCTCCTCTCCTCTCCATTCCGATCTGCTCACCTCATCTCCCTTATTTGGTTCTGTGCTCCACCTTCCTTCACTATCAGATTCCATCATCTGCAGCCTTTTGTTGCCCCCACCTATCACCTCCCAGTCTCTGTTGCTATTTCCCACCTCCATCTACCTCTCACCCCTCCTCACCTGGATCCACCTATCACTTGCCAGCTTTTGCTCCACCCCTTCTCCTCCCCTCTTTATGCTAGCTACCTCCCCTCTACTCTTCAGTTCCAATGCAAGTCCTTGGCCTGAAATGTGGACTGCACCTTTCCCCCCATAGATGCTGCCTGACTCATGGAGTTCCTTCAGCCATTTGTTTCTTTGCTCCAGATTCCAGCAGCTGCAGTCTCTTGTGATTCTCTGGAAGCATATAGATTGGATCATGGAAACATGGACAGAGACTGTTCTCTGGAAGTGTCTGAGGCTTACAATCAGGGACTGTATTAGTGACAGTTTAGTGGAACGTTTAGTGACAGAGGACGGAAAATCATGGGATGGTTGGAATGTGGGGCCAAAGGTCAGAGTTAGGGTTTGAGAGGAATTGGGTGACCAAAGGGTGGAAAGATGAGGAGTAGGTACATGAAAGGAAGGTTGAATCATCATTGAACTGAGGAAAGAACGAAGAGCAGGAAGGACTGAAGGCAGATTTGAGAATGAAAATAATCAGTGTTCTGAACTTGTGGAAAGAGTAGAAGCCATGAAAACATGTTACAACTGAAAGCAGTCTGTGTAATGCTGCTGGATCTGAGACCAGGCCCCAGTTAGTGGCCCAGTACTGATCAAATTTGAGAATGGAAAAGAAATGCCAACCAAGAGCTCAATCAGGTGGCAGCATCAAAAATGGTACATTGCAGAAGAAGCATAAGTGAAATACTTCATATGGTGCACACTTCATAGAGGAAGATGCCCTGTGACTGATTTAATACAACAACAGTGTATGTAATCATTTTTGAGTCATTGAATATGTTCCATTGGTGGGGTGGACAAAGGAAACTGTCCACAGGAGAGAGTGTGAGAGCAGAAATACGGGAAATGGACATTTTAAAATAATTATTCAGCATGAATCCCAGGTATACAATATATATTTATTTCTGCTGAAATTAACTATTTAGGAAAATTTTATTTGTTTTTTAAAAAAACATTTCATGAGCTGAATCAGAAAAACTTTACATCGAATGGAACATCTCCAATTACTCAAAAAACTATTACATGCACTGTTAATAGCTCAGCTCCATCTTATGTATCACAAACAGCAGAGGTCCCAGCACTGATCCCTGCAGAACATCAATGGTCAGAGACCTCCAGTCAGAATAACACCCCTCCACTATTCTCTGTCTTCTATGGCCAAGCTAATTTTGAATCTAATGTACCAATTCACTGTGAATCCCATGTGTCTCAATCTTCTGGATCAGCCTATCATGAGGAACTTTGTTGAATGCTTTAATAAAATCCATGTGGACAATACCCACTACCCTACCCTCATCATTCATCTTTGTCACCTTGTAAAAGTAACTGAAAATGTAACTGTTAATAATGTACAGCTGTTATTGCTTCAACCATGGTGTGACTATAGTTATGACTGCAAGATGTGCAGGTGTTTGGGTGAAACAAAGAAGTGCCTAAGGCATATCTTGTTTTGCTAAAGTTTGCTGTAAGCAACTGCCCAAGTATGTGCAACTCCACATGTAGGCATCTTTAAATTAAGTATTAAAGGAGGGACACAAACATGTAAATCTTTGAGTGGGGATCAGTATAGAGCACGGGTTACACTGTTTATACTTTCTCTGTGTTCCTCACTCCCGCTAGCATTAAATAATAATGCATTAATTATACACTCCTTGGTTCTGCTGTCATCTGCTTTATTATAGCATGTGTCGACTTTCACAACCTTCT
>JARFYF010000022.1:22751481-22762268 GCA_030265395.1 Rhina ancylostomus | reverse complement strand
GGAGGAATCCAGAGCACCTCAAAGAAATCCATCCCATCAGAGGGAGAACGTGCAAACTCCACACAGACAGCATCCGAGTTCAGGATCAAACCCAGGTTGTGGGAGCTTTGCAGCAGCAACACTGTCACGGCAACACTGTGCCGGTATTATCAGAGCCAGCTAGGTAAAATTCCAGTCAGTGAATAGTTTGCACAAACCCAACTCTGAGCGATTTGTCACCTGATGCCCGTTCACTCCTGACTCCCTGCATACAGAATTAACCCTGTTTGACCTGAAATTCTTGTCGTCTTTTTCAGTACCCTTATATATGTGTGTACATATATACATTCATATTTAAAGTGACAAAAGATCACTTCTCATGCCATCGGCAGGTGTTTAATGAGGTTGGTGATCTCGCAGGTATGTGAATGAAGAACCATTGTTAATTGCAATGGCTCATCTGATATCTAATCTGGCCATGTGTGACATGCTCATTCTCCCTCTAATCCCAGTGCAACCCATATATTATGGTTAATACAACGATTGCTTTGAAAATTGTGATGGTGTCTTGTGTGTTTTGCATTATAACTGCAGTGACTGTGCTTCAAAAGGTAAAACTGAGAATGTTTTAATTAATTTGATAACCGGAAGCATTGAATTTCCAGGTGATGGAATCAGTAGAACATCTGTTTCAATGTAGGCTGATGTAGGTGGCGGATTTCTTAGCAATTGAAATCAGAACTGGTGGCTGGGAAATTGACATTAATGCTCCCTGGATAGTATTTCATTCAGGCCTATTGTAAAACATTCCAGCAGTACAAATTGTAAATCACTGAGCCAAGTG
The DNA here is from genome assembly GCA_030265395.1 of Rhina ancylostomus. Taxonomy (NCBI): domain Eukaryota; kingdom Metazoa; phylum Chordata; class Chondrichthyes; order Rhinopristiformes; family Rhinidae; genus Rhina; species Rhina ancylostomus. Next base: position 22,761,445 of record JARFYF010000022.1, on the reverse strand, counting down.
CAAAAAGAGCTCTCTGCCCCGTCTCTGGCCTCTTGGCTATCTGCCCAAGGATGGAATTTCATGCAGGTGAAGAATGTTTCTCAGGAGTTGCTGGTTAGGGAAGGGATTGGGACAGTTGTCTTTCTCTGCATCTGTGCCAGGAAGTATTCAGTTATGGGTTGCTTCTGTTGCTGTGAGTGCCAGGCTGAGTGGGGGAAGGGACAGGCTTGGGGATAGGGGTAGTGTTGTAATGTTGGATATATTCTGGCTCTACTGATAGCATGCATCAAAGTTACTACATCTACAGACACGCGCCTGCCGAATGAGGTTCAGATTCATTGCCTGAAGAAATAGAAACTCTCTCCTCCCACCAGACCATCAGGAGACCTTACTGCACTGCTGCCTGTTCAGGGTAAGGTGCTTCAGGACCCAATAATAGTGCCACCATTATTGGGAGGGAGGAAAAGCAACAGACAGCCATGTCAGGATGTCCAAACTATGTCTTGGAGGCTAACTTTGGCCCTGGGTGTGGCCCACTGAAGGAAGGATTGGAAATTCCACTGAGCAAGAGGTGCAGGGCCATCGGCCTTTATTCTGTGATCTCCCACCATTATGGGAAATGGAGATTGCAGAGGAAGTGATCGGGAGAGAGAGAGATGGGTGAGGAGACTGATTGGAGAGAGGCTCACCTGGGGGAAGTGAGGTTGCATGGGATGAGAGATGATTGAGGCAACTGGTTGAGTGCAGAGTGAGGTGGAAGTTGTTGTGTTTCGGCCAATTAGTTTTGAATGTCTGGGCCAATGAATCGACCTCTAATTTAACCATCACCCCTCCAGATGTAATAACTGCCCTTGTTCTTCCCACCGTCCAGATAGTAGCAGTCGGCCACCTCATGTCATTGCTGTAGCCACTATAATTTATCACTCTATCCTGCAACTGCTGCTTCATAGTCATCAGTCACTTATCTTCACAGGAAGTTCTGACTCATTATGAATCATACACCAGTGCTCAGAGGTTTTCCAGCACAACCAGGGGCAAACAATGTTCCTCTATATTTTCACTCTCAGTGCGGCTCCTGTTGTGAACCATGGCAGGTGCTGTGCATAAAGAGTTTGATATCATGACATGGCTATTCAGCCCACTGTTTCTCCTGGCCTGGATATAATTCTTCCTGTGGGAGACTCCACACAAAATATGGAGACACAAGAGACTGCAGATGCTGGGATCTGGAGCAACAAACAAGATGCTGAAGGAACTCAGTGGGTCAGACAGCATCTGTCAGGGGTAAGGAATTGTCGACGTTTCAGGTTGAGGTTCTGCAACAGTCCTGATACTGGATCTCGACCCAAAATGTAGACTATCCCTTTGCCTCCACAGATGCTGCCTGACCCACTGAGTTCCCCCAGCAGCTTGTTTTTAACTCCACACTAAATATGTGTAGATTTATGATCAGAAGGAGAAGCTGCAGAAAATGGTTCTATTAATGCAACTTTCTTTAGTCCTAAATCCTCCCAACTTTTCACTGCAATTCTCATCTCTTACCTGTTCCTGATTTTAATTGCTCCATCTTTGAGGGATGCACCTTAAACAGTCCAGCTGTTTAACTCAGGAATTCCCTCACTAAACTTCTCTAGTTATCCAGTTCTTCCCTGAATACTGAACCTCTTTGACCAAGCATTTGGTCACCTATTCTAATATATCCTCACGTGGCACTATGGCAGATTTTAATTACAAAGCACTTTGTGATATTTTCATCTGCTTTATATTCCTTCGCCTCTTTTCCATTATTTCTTTTTGTACCCTGTTCATAATTTTTAAAATGAATTTTAAAGTATTTGTTTTCCATCTATTGTGATCTTATGGCTTATTTGTTTCTTGGGAATTGTTAAACCCATGAAAAAAGCAGTTTTATGTAACATCTAATATATTTAGGAAAAGGGTCACATTATCAGAAAATGAGCAGACCATATTTTATTTTGCTTAAGTTTTTGTAATATCTCTGAGCTTTGATATCATTAAGTTAATGCTTATGATCTGTCTTTTTAGAATCTGATCAAACAATCCTCTGTCTCAGAGATCAGCCATTGTGTCATTGGTTAGAAGATTTTCAAACAATGCCTTTCAAAAAGCTGCAAATGGCTCTTCTGGCTAATGGTTGTGTTTGTTTCCCCACAAAACTGCAGAGAAAAGAAGGCAAAGAGAAAATGAGGGCACATATATTTCCATTTCTAATGAAGCTGTGGAAGGAGCAGGAGTTTCAGTGACAGGAGTGACCTTCCCTGGAGCACCATTCTGTGAAAGTAAAGTGCCATGGATGGAAGTGACTCACAGAGTGAGTGCAGTCTATCAACCTAGGCAAGATGTCATCAGGCATCAGAACAAACATTAGTGTGAGGGTGCTTTCCCTTTGTATACAGTAGCCCACTTCTTGCAATCAGTGATGGAGTGACAGTGTTGCTGCAGACCTTGAAGAAACTTGTTTCAGTGTGCTCTGTGACATACATGTGAATTAGGGTAGAAGCAGAAGACTGCAACAGCACAGCCTTTGCTTTCTTCCTTTGCTGAAACTCTGACCAAGGTTTTAAACAACTTCAGGGCATATGAAGAAGACCACGAATTTTTCACAAGGTTTTTCTGTGATCTGGAAAGCTGGAGCTAAGAGAGGTTGGGGTTATATGGATGCAGGAGAAAGGGCTGCGGGCGCAATGGAGGGTGGCCAAGGAGGAGGAAGTGGACAAGGGTGGAGTGACTTATTTTTAAAATTCATTTTTGAAATTGAGGTGAGGTTAGCAAGGATCATTTTTATTGCTTATCCCTAAATATCCTTGAATGGCTTACTAAGCCATATCAGAGGGTATTTAAGAGTCAACTACAAGGAGTCAGTCAGGTGTGATACACAAGACAAATCAGTAAAAGTGAAAGATTTTCTCCTCCAAACAACATCAGTAAATCAGATTATTAACTGAATTTAAATTCTATAGCTGTTATGGTCAGATTTGAACTCTGTACCATGCACATAGGCCTTTTGATTCTTAGTCTGGTAATTTAACCATTGCACTACCATGGGTATCAGTGCATAGAGAGCTGTGGTGTGTGTGTTTCTGTGTGTGTATGTTGCGTGTGCACATGCTCCTGTGTGTCAGTGTACATGCAGCAGAGCCTGATCTCCAATTATCTTGGATATCCTTGTGATTGGTTAAGATCTTGCTTTGTCAATCCCAGTGGTATCTGGTGTTTATTAGCCACCTCACAATAAAAGGAATCATGTAGAAATATCTTTCATTCATTAAGTTAAAGTTTGGTACTGGACTATTAGGACCCTAATGGACAACCCCAACAGTAATGTCATTCCCTTACCACTGCCTAGGAGTTCAGACATTTTGATGTTGCATATTCCAGAGTTCCATGCTTAACTACTTATGTGCATGCTCCAGAAGTTGCTCAGATTTTCTCCTCTGCAAACCTGTCATAGAATCATGGAGTCATACGACATGGAAACAAGTTACTTGGCTCCATAGCCTTCAATGCTGAGGCGATTCAAGTGCTTATCTAGACACCCCTTAATGATATTAGTGACTCTGCTTCCACCACTCTCTCTGGCAGTGTATTCTAGATAGTCATCACTCTGGGTGAAAAGGTCCCTCTTTGATTCCCTCTAAGTTTCTTACCCCTTACCTTGAACCTGTGTCCTGATGTGAGCACTGATAGCCTTATCATTTTTCTTTTTGCAGATTGTGGGCTTTAGTTCCATTTGCATCCTCAGGCAAACCAAAAGGGAATCAAATTATTGCAGAATCTTTTTGTCCAAGTCCTTATTTTTCTCCTCCCTGACAGCTTTGGCACCACTGGACTCATCTTCATCTTGCTGCATACCCTATGCAAAATTATTCAAAATGCAACATGCCACCATGATCTCAGAAAGACTAACCCAGAAGAGAATCTTTGTTCTGTCATCCCTTCCATATATTCCAGAGTAATTCTGTGTGAGATGTTTCAAGCAATATCTACTGAAAGTATGCAAAGATGTGAACTGTCTCTTTCTGTTATCTGTTCGGTATGTTTGTTATCATTTGGTGCTATTTTTGGTAATATAAAGCCCTTGGTGGGAGGTATGGAATGAATTTATAGCCTTGATAAAAATATGTAGGGAAGAGATTAACTTGCATTTGAAAATTGCAAAACAGATGCCAGACAATCGTTGCCTGCCTGGAGTGGAGGTGGGGTGGGCTGGGCTGGGCTGGGCTAATACTGTGAATGGCTGCACTATATAAAGGAACAAGAACAGGCCTTGCAGCCCACTGTGCCTACTGAAATGCCATAAGTTCATGGCAGATCTAATTTCTAGTTTCAACTTAATTTTACTGTGGAAACCCATAACCCTTAATTCCCCCATTGTGCCAAATTATTTTTCAGATTTGAATATACTCATCTCTACAGCATAAAACAAGTCTAGACCTCCTGTGGCTGCAAGGACTGGCAGTTGTGCTGAAAGTAAAACAGTCTTAGAAAACATTGAAGAATGGCACAGTATGTGGGAGACGTGTCTACATCATTTCTAAATGCTGACAGGAGTCCTTGGTGGAGCAGGTGCAAGAGCATAATGCAACAACTGATAGCTGATATTGCAAATTATATTGCAGCATCATCAGCAGCCCCCCAAACTGAGAGCTGTTACAGTGGAAGCTTAGGTTGATGGCATCATGGTTGTGGATTACAGTGCAAAAGGCTCTGTATATTGTCAGACCAATCCAGCAATATGTACTCTGGCTATTACTCAGATCACTGAGATGCTGTGCTGGGGAATAGTAGTGATGCTGCAGACCTACTGTCTACTCACAAGAAGACTTCATTCATTTTCCCACCCCTAGCTCTGATGCAGTGCCCTTGCAGTCGCCTATCAGCCAATCAGCCCAGACTGCTGCTGTCCAAGCTGCTCAGTGCCTGGGAAATAAAGATTCACAGTGCCGATCTATGTTGCTGTGAACATATGTAGATTATTGCAGAGCCTCCTTGTAAACATATCACAGAGTTGTAATGATAATGAGGACAATGATCGGCCCTCTCCGCTTTTCAATTATACAGTTTTACACCTGTAACAGTAATGAATATTAAGCAAAACATGTGTTTTATTTTTCTGTCAGGGATGTGCTTGATGGAAGCTATTTAGCGTGGACTTGTGCTCCAGAGTTTGGAGTTTAAAGAAAATTAATTGCAATTGTTTAACAAATGTATCCACTGTGTGAACTGCCTGTGTGAATTCTATTTATTTTAATTGCCTCTAGCTCCATGTATTCACTGTATAGGTATATTTGTGATTACAGCGAATAACATGCTGAATGTGACCTAATTACAATACCACAGCACTCAGCCTTTGAGTTTGCATCCACACACTTTAATTATCAACTTTCTGCAAAATTTCATTTTGAAGTGTTCTCCTCTATGTAGTATTTGAGACAGTCTAGTGGTTGCCCTTACGGACTAGGGTTGTTCTATTTTTCTGTCATCAATTGTCCAACACTAACATCAGTCCCGAGAAGATGTAAGGTTGCACCATTGCAGTCAGGCATGCTGATGTCTGTGAATATAGCATGAGTGATCTATATCCAGGTTTCAGTGCTGTTTATCACTTTCACAACCCAGTGGAACTGTTCTAAGGTAAGCTGTTAGATCCTGCCACTCCTTTATATTACTGTGAAGACAGACCCAACATCCCTTGAGTCATATATCTTGTGGAAGGCCAGATACACCTTCCCATTATTAGCATATCGCATGGCCCATTGTGACCTGCCTAATCTAAGGATCTCCTCTCCATTTCTGACAAATGTTCAAGTTATCAGAAAAGTCTAACTGCCATCCCCATCGCTGTTTCCCAAATATCAATTGCAGAATCTAGGTGTCACTGTCAAGGCCGACATTTATTTCTCATCCTTTAATACTCTTGAGAAGGTGGTAGTGAGCCATCTCATTTAATTACAGTGAAGGTACTGTTGGGTTCAGAACTCCAGAATTTAGATCTGGCACCAATGAAGGAACAGCAATATATTTCCAAGTCAGAATGGCGTATGATCTTCATATGAATCAGCCCAGCAAGCATCCAGCAAGGAGGTGGGTGGTCATAAATATACATCCTGGAAGATTCAAGAATTACAGCGACAATCTGTTTGGTGGTATACAACCTTTCTTTTCTTCAGTAATTATTAATTAAATAAAAATGATTAAGCCTGCAGTAAAGCTGTTACAATGAGTCATTGAAGGAAGGACAGCTCGTTTTCTTTTGTTGAGTCACAATATGCTATTGGATTCACAGTATGATTTTTCATGAGAAAGTGACCCATCTCACATTCAAATTAAATTACATAATGGAAGGAAGAAGGATTATGTGTAAGATTCTGTCACAAATCTCAGAATTCTGGCAAAAGGCTGACTCAATCTCAAGGTTCACTGGACAGCTGTAATTAAACAAATATAATTTAGTATACTTTAATCACCCTTGTGAGGAGGAAGAAGAATAAAAGTGAAAATTCTATCGATGAGACTGTCATTAAAATCACAGAATAGCTTTGAAGGTTCAGAATAGCCAACAACAGTTTTGAATTTTTGTTCACTTTAGCACAGAAACTGATGACTGCAATGTTATGTTTAATGTTAAATGTATGCATATTAACTAAGATCATAAGAACTCAAAGCAGGAGCCTATATGCAGCCCCCCATGCCTGCCCTCAATAATATCATGGCATGAGCGCAGCACCACTCCCCTGCACCAACCCCATACCCCTTGATTGCTTTAACATCTAAAACTCTATTGACCTTTGTCTTGGCTTAACGATTGAGTCTCCATGGCCATCTTGGGCAGAGAATTTAAACATGAAGAAATCTTTTCTCATCCAGTCTGTGTGGATAATCACTTATTTGGAGGCTGTGATCCCTGGTTTTAGGCACCCCATTCATAAAAATCATCAAGTCTACATCTATCCTGTCAACCTCTGTAAACATTTTATATGTCTCAACGAGAGCACCTCTCATTCTTCTAAACTCAAGAGAATATAGGTCCAGTCTGCTCAATGTCTCATATTACAGACCCTCTATCCTAGGAATCAATCTGACAAAACTTCATTGCACTCCATATAATGCAGAATAGCTTTCCTTCGGTGGAGAGTCCATTATTGTGCACTGTATTCCAGATGCCCTTTGGAATTGAAGGAAAACATTTCTATTCTTGTACTCAAATCAATATGTTATTTGTCTTCTTAATTTCTTGCTAACCTACATGTTAGCTCTCAGTTTTTTGTGTACAAGGATATGAGTCAATTTCTCACCACTAAAAAATATTGTCTTTCTGTTTTATCAATCAAAATGCAAATGGCTTCATAGTTTTCCCACATTATATAACATCTGCTACATCTCTGCCCCTTCATTTAATCTTTCTATACCCCCTTGAATCTTCAATGTTAAATGTGTACATGTTTTTATCAAATCTCCCACCATGCTTCTTAAAATAAAACAACTGCCTTTCTGTAAATATGCACATATAGTGTGTCAGCTTTAACATAGCAACAACATCTCAATGTGCTGATATATGTGAATTAAGTGCTCAAACAATAAAATCAAGTGTATTATTCACATTTAATTATTACAAATAAGGCATACCATTTTCAGAACAAAATATTTCATTTGTATCCTTAAGTATTCTGATATTAGATAACTGATATAATTGGTTCGCTGTACTTTTGAACTAAGTGAATGTTGTGGTGACAGTTCCTTTTCCTTGACAATTTTCTGTTCTTCCTCTGCTGAAATTGCTCACTCCTTGCTGAGGTACAGTCATACATGTTTTACTGCAGAATTTAACTTCACTTGATAAAAATCTGAAAAGGAGAATTGAAGAAGGAGGCATTTGCCCCTAACGCTCTGATGTTTAAACACTACAGAATTCAAATGACTGGGGAAAAAGCATGGGGTCATTATTCTGATCCATACTCCTGTCAAGTAAAACTACATGCTGACAACAGGCCTCAGAAAATGCTTTCTGCATTTTCATGGGCACCAGCCATCTCCAATGGCATGTAGTGGCTACCAAACATGAGTCTTCACAGCAAGTGCCAAGAGATCAATACCTCACCTTCAGCCAATATTTGTAAATCTGCCCTTCTGTAAGACTAAGGAACATAATTTTTGGCTTAATCAATATTGATCATCAGCAGAAAATCTGGTTCTCTTTTCTTTCTGGAACCTAAGGGTGTTGAAACTATTTGTATACCTACTGATCTTCTGGCTGAGGAACACTAATTCATCACATAGTGGGACATGAATTAAAATTCATTCATCATCTATGAATGAATTATTAATGCCAGTGAAATGTAGTACCAATATATTGATTAGTGTTATTGTCAGAAATCGAAACAGACTATGTTGAAAACACTCAGCAGGACAAGCGGCATCTGTGGAGAATTAGAGTTTCAGGTTGACAATTCTCAATCAAACTGGAAAAGTGAGAAAGCAAATTGCAGAGGAGGGGAGGGGTGGAGAGAACAAAGAATATTTACCATATTCTAAAATCAAAATCAAAGTCGAGTCAAAGGCTGGAGACCAAGGTTTGTCCAGCTGATGGTTTTGGGACTGAGTAATAGATAGATGAACATGGGTTGCTAGACAGGGAATAAAGCATCAAAAGAGCATACTGAATCTGCGAAATGTAAAACACAGCAATTGCTGGAAATCTAATATGAAAGAAAAGACTCAAAATACCTAGCAGATTGTTAGCATATGTGGAGAGAGAAAAAATGATTCAAAATTACAGAAATGGCCAATTCTGATAAAACAAGAGAGGCTTGGTATTTTAAATTATTAAATTTGATATTGAATCCCAAGGGCTGCAATGTGAAGGTAGAAGATTAGGTGATGTTCCTTGAACTGAAATTGAGACAGTATAGGAGACCAAAGAGAGAGAGGTTAGCATGTAAGTGGGATGGAGAATTAAATTGACAGGTGACTGGAAGTTCAGGATTACCTTCACAAATGTATTCCACAAGGTGGTGCTTAGTTCTCCAGTGTAAAAGGAGACCGCATCATGGACACTGAACAGACCACATCAGATTGGGAGTGAAAGTGAATCACTGCTTCATTTGGAAGGATTGCTCGGGTCCCTGGATAGTGGAAGGAGTTGAGGTAAAAGCAGAAGTGTTGCATTTCCTACCATTGGTTAGAAAAGTGCTATAAGAAAGAGAGCGGTTGGTGGAAATGGAAGAACAAACCAGAGAGCTGTGAAGAGATTGGTACTTGGATGCTGAAAGGGGAGGGGAAGGGAGAGAAAGATCCTCGGAAATTTCCACCCCTTCGCTCAGGGCACTCAGAACACACTTGATTTCCAGTTCAGGTGGAGGTTCATTGACCTGAAACAGGAACTACCTTTTCCTCTCTACAGACCTTGACTGAACTGTTGAATTTTTCCAACATTTTCTGTTTTTTTCAGGTTTCCAGCACCTGTAATTTTTAATTTTTTAAAAATCATCACGAGTTAGTTTGGCAAGAGTTCCAGTATTTGAAATCAGAAAGCTTGGCTTCGTTCCTTCTTATATATTTTCAGCATTCCAATGCAACAGCAGTATCTATTTGCAGAAGTGAGCATATTGAAGTTATTTATTGTGCCATACAGATTTACCTGGACCATTGACTCAAACAGAACAATTTTTGTTATTTAATGAAAGGTTATCTAGAGCCTTGATGAACTAAGGGCCATTGTTTTTGCACACAAAGGAATGAACAAAAATGCCAGACACATAAATTGCTAAATAAGTAGCTTAGTCATGGAGCACTACTGCATAGAAACAGGCCCTTTGGCCCATCTAACCCATGCTGGCCTGGTTTTCTACCTAGTCCCATCTACCTGCATCTAGAGCATAGCCCTTCAGACCTCTCTCATCCATGTACCTATCCAAACTTCTCTTAAATGTTACAATTGAACCCACATCCACCACTTCTGCTGGCA
>JARFYF010000022.1:22718341-22729599 GCA_030265395.1 Rhina ancylostomus | reverse complement strand
CCACTGAGAGTGTCCTGATCAGCTGCATCTCTGCCTGGTACAATAACTATAACATCTCTGAACGTAAGTCTTTGCAGAGAATTGCGAGTACAGCGGGAAAGATCATTGGATTACTTCTTCCTGGATATCTACAACACATGATGCACACGCAAGGTCTGCAGAATCATAGGTGACTCTTCTCATCCCTCCCATGATGTACTTGTCCCACTGCTGTCTGGCAAGCAGCACCAGAGCATCCAGGCCAGAACTATTAGCCTGTACAACAGTTTGTCCCCCAGGCTGTTAGGCTCCTGAATACCCTGGGGACAGTTTCAGACAAATGCCACGTCAAAAGCCCTGGGTTGCATAACAGCGTGTAAGAACTTTGGCCGCTGCTGAACATGTTTATACAATTAGTGCAACACACTGAGCTCTGTATTTTCTTCATCCAACTCAGTTTTGCACTATTCTGCACTAAATTTGTATTCTGTATATACCATTTTTGTACTCTTTGTACTTGCACAATTTTTTTGTCTGCACTTATTTTATGTCTTCTGTTTTATGTATGTCCTCTGTTGTGTGAGTCTGGGGAAAACGACATTTCATTCCTCCATGTGTTTTTATAGCATATGGGTGAATGATAATAAAGTAACTTGAACTTGAGATTCACCACAACAGCATGTTAGGCTGAAATGGAAGCTGGTGTTTCTCCAAAATTTTGCCACGTTCCTGTCAATAGCTATGGTAGGAAATCAGGAGAACATCACTTACTTTGTTCCCAAATTGTAATTCCTTTGTAGGATGGTAGGAATTTCTAGTGGATGCTGAAAAAATGTTAATGCTACGACTAAACTGAGTTTTATCAAATTCATTGCTTACACAACAAATCTTCCAAATCTGTTTGCACTCCTGTGTATTTTCCCCATTTACTGTCTCCATTATAAATGAAAGGACAACAACTTGGGGTCATGGAGCTGAGTTAATTGGTAGAAGGATTAAAAGAGAGCTAAGGAAGGATCTGGTGGTCTGCAACCCAATGTCTGAAATTGGGATGGAGGCTGAAATGCTTAGCACGTTTAAGAAGTAACCGGATGACCAATGGAAGAGATGTGAACTACAAGCTCTGGACCAACAGCTGGGAAATGGCATTGATACACTGAGCTAACTGGGCTCCTCTATCCTGTAAATTTTCATGATTCTCTGACAATTCAGTATTAGTGATGTGTTCATTTAGAAGGGCAATTAGGAGTTATTACAACATTTGCAGTTGAATGACTTTTAAGTAATGTAGATAAAGCTAATGCAATATTAAGAACAATGCTGAAGTTGTCTTTTACAATTAATGCTGCTTTTTTTGCTTTTGTAGGACAATTCTTTTGAACAACTCTGTATCAACTACACCAATGAAAAGCTACAACAGTTGTTCAACCACACTATGTTCATCCTGGAGCAAGAAGAGTACCAGAGAGAGGGTATTGAATGGAATTTCATTGACTTTGGTCTGGATCTGCAACCCTGCATAGAACTGATTGAAAGAGTGGTAAGGAACATAAAACAAAGGCCTTCACTCTGTCATTAGTTAAGGAGCTGTATATGTTGATATTGCTGATATTAAGAAATATATGTTGTGAATGCTTAGATCTTGGGAGAACTATGGATGAATCAGGGCCTTTCACCCATCTTAATTTATCTATCCATAGAGGTCCCCATTGTTTCCTTAATGATTCCTGGATATTTGTCTCCAGGACTCTATCTAGAAGTTAATTTCATATATTTATCGCTCTGTTGAAGTATATTTTGATATCAGTCCGAACATGATAGTTTGCTGGTATGAATCAATACCCTTTTGTAAAATTTTACAATAGTTTAATTTAAAGTGATATGCCTAGCTAATTTACCTTTTCATCAATAATTTTACAGCCCTCATTCAGACCATTGGTATTGGGTTTATTATTGTCACTTGTACAGAGGTACAGTGAAAAACTTGTCTTGCATACTGTTCGTGCAGATCAATTTATTACACAGTGCACTGAGGTAGCACAGGGTAAAAACAATAACAGGATACAGAGTAATGTGTCACAGCTACAGAGGAAGTGCATTACAGGTAGACAATAAGGTGCAAAGTCACAACAAGGTAGATTGTGAGGTCAAGAGTCCATCTCATCGTATAAGAGAAGTTCAATAGTCTTATCACTGTGGGATAGAAGTTGTCCTTGAGCCTGGTGGTATGTGCCCTCAGGCTCCTGTATCTTCTGCCTGATGGGAGAGGAGAGAAGAGAGAATGACCTGGGTGGGTGGGGTCTTTGATTATGGGAGCAAATTCAGGAATAAAAATGACTTTATTGTGAAAGGGATGGAACACCAAAATGTGGAATGTTTGCTCTGCCTATGCAGTGTGCTGATGAGACTGGACTTGAATTACTGCAGAGAGTTTCAATCTCCTTACTTAAGGAGCGATATACCTGCATTGGATGCAGTTCAATAGATAGATACACAGCTTTATTAGTCACATGTACATCAAAACACATAGTGAAATATACCTTTTTGCTTAGTGTCCTGGGGGCATGTCCCGGGAGGTGAGGGTCCTTGATGATGGATGCCGCCTTATGATTGATGCCCTTTTGAAGCAGCTGGGAACTGCCAACATACCATGCCCACAACTTCCTAACCTGTATGTCTTTGGAATGTGACATGAAACCGGAGCACCCAGAGGAAACCCACGTAGACAGGGGGAGAATGTACAATCTCTTTACAGACAGTGGCCGGATTTGAACCTGGGTCTCTGTAAAGTGTTATGCTAACTGCTGCACTACCATGCCTACCCCTTCAAAAAGAAGGTTTACAAAGGAGTTTTATGAAGTTGACTCCTGGGTTGACAGGGATGTCACATGTGAAAAAGATTGAGCTGGTTGAGTCTATCACTCTGTGGAGTTCAGAAGAAGAGAACTGAACTTATTGAAACATATGAGATTTTGAAATGATTTGACAGGATGTATGCTGAGAATTTTTTCCTCTCATTGTGGAATCTAGAATTGGTAGGCAAAGTTTTGGAATAACGGGTCACACATTTAAGATGGAGATGAGGAGGAGAAAAGGGTGAGCAGCTTCAAGTCCCTGAGCATCAACATCTCAGAGGATTTATCCTGCGCCCAACACATTGATGGAATCATGAAGAAGGCACGCCAGCGGCTTTACTTCATTAGGAGTTTGAGGAGATTTGGAATGTCACCAAAGACTCTTACAAATTTCTTCAGTGGAGAGCAGTCAGACTGGTTGCATTATAGCCTGGTATGAAGCCTCCAATGCACAGGATCGAAAGAGGCTGCAGAGGGTTATAGATTCAGCCAGCTCCATCACGGGCACACCCTCCCTGCCACTGAGGAAAATCTTAAGAAGTGGTGCCTCAAGAAGGTAGCATCCATCACTAAGGAACCTCACCATCTGGGATGTGCCCTATTCTCATTACTACCATCAGTGTGAAGGTACAGGAGCCCGAAGACCCACACTCAATGATTCAGGAACAACTTCTTCCCCTCCACCGTCAGATTTCTGAATGGTCCATGAACCCATGAACACCTCATTATTGCTTTTTTTGAACTACTTATTTATTTTTGTAATTTATGGATTTCATATCTTTGCACTCTACTGCTGCCACAAAGCAACAAATTTCACGTCATATGTCAGTGATAATAAATCTGATTCTGATAATGCAAATCCGCCTGGAAATAATCATCATCATGTTTTCCTGCTAAAATCACTCATATAATATTATAGGAAACATAATGTTATACAATTAACTTTTTGGCAAAAGCATTGTACATCAGGCAGGAATGTTTAAACCTTGCAGGAGAGTTGCATCTTCTAAATTCACGATATAGGTTTGAGGGTTTTGAATCTAATTGACTGCCATCTATCAATTCAATCTTCTTGTACTTCGATTGCAAATGCAGTTTATTTATATGTAGCAGGAATATAGGGTCCTTTGGAGCTGGAGTCCAGCAGTAAACACGGCAACAGCAACTCTCAGCTTTACCCTAACCTCCCTGACCACTTTCCATACCTCAGGAGCCAATTGAAGGCAGCCATCAATGATCAATATTACTATCACTCCAGTATGCTAACACACACTTCGGCTAACTGAGGAAAAAAGTGAAGATGATGACCTCAAACTCATCACAATAATCATGACTTGCAGGACAGCAATTACCCCTGTTCTCCGATACCACCCTCCCTCCCCCCCCTCCTGAACTTGAACTACTTACAGCAGGCACCTCAAAGAACTGGAGAGGTACCAATGACTCTGCCTTTGCAAAACCCTCCATAGGAACAAAAGCAAGTGAATGTTAATGTTCTCACTTATGCTTTCATTCCTAGTATTGAGGCCCTATTTGCTCCAGCTTTAAATTGTTGGGAGCGCACACAAGCCCAAAAGGTTTTAGAAAAACTGGTGTCTAGAAATTAAATGACAAATTGTTATTCTGGCCATTTCTAGGTTATTTTGTGCAACTCTGCAATTTCAACTAAACACTCCCCTGAGTGATACACATTCTCATGCCCCAATGCATCAGAAATACATAGGATCAAGACACTGCCCATGCAATGCTCTTTTTTGAATATTATAGGGGTAAATTAGATCAAAACGTCCAGGGACCAAATGACATTGGACTCTTCTATAACAACTAGTTTTACTAGCACAGTACTGGAGTGATATCAGTGCAGGTCCCTTGCTTACCTTTAATCCACTGGCCTCTACTTCTATTATGGCCTCATTGACAGCCTGAAGCCAAAGCTCCAAAGTTCTAAATTCTAATCCTGTAACCCATGGGTTCACAGTCCTGTATCCAATGAACCCATGACCCTCTGATCCTTGGTTACTTCCCTTTCCACTGCTGACCCCAGATCTCCAATCTCCCTGTCAGATCCCTCTTCTGGCTCTGATCCAGCTATTACAACCCTATCATTGTACCCCTTCCTTGTCCCAATCCTTCAATTAGACCTCTCTTAATGCCTTACATCCTGCCCCAATCCCTCTTCCACTATGGACCTGAGCCTTCCACTGGTCACTTATCTTGCTTACCAGAGGATCTGACCTGGTCATCAGACTATGGCCACTGGTCTTCTCTCCCTACCTCCCTAAAAGCCCAAGCCAGATATTGGTCCCAGACAGCTCAGTTCAAATGGGCACCATTTAGGTGTACATACTTGAATTTATATTCCTCAGTCTGTTACCCCATTTTGCACCTTCAGACTTATGGAATTTTGAGCCATTAAGTCTTTCTTTTACAAATGGAATGAAAGAAAAGAAAGAAATTACACTCATGAAGTTTAAATCCTAAAGCACATGAGATTTGAATTTGATGCCAGATTATATATTGATATTATAACCTATGTAAAAACATTCAGAAACATGGTAGCAACTTTTCCATTTCCATAAATCCTTGTACCACTCATGTTTTTGCACATCAAAATTTTAAAGGATTAACTAATTGCCTGAAAGACAAAATACTATTGTGATAAGGTTTCTAAAAAAATATATTTTAACAGCTATTATTCCATGAATCTTTTCTGATTTAGTTGCAAGAATTATAACCTGTGGGTAATTCAGGTCTGAATTTCTGACACAGGGTTGAGGAAATACTATTTCAGATCCACTTACCTTCCTAATATATTTAAATATTAACCTAGAAATTGTTATTACCTAACCTTACCAAAGAATTTGTTAATATTCTTAGTCAGGTACCTTAACTCCCTCATCCTTAAGATGCCTTCCCAAATCATTCTTGACCTCCCTCTCTTTTCCTGTTTAGTTAATTTCCATATGTTAGAATTAGGCTGGTTTGACAAAATTAAGTTTGATATTACTTCATAATTACCAATTGCTGTCCAATGCTTTAATTTCACCTCTTTATTTTGAACTCTTCTGGCATTTGGGTTCAGCCATCTGGTTTTCTTTTTATATCATTAACTTTACTATCAGGTTGTTGAACTCAATATAATACAGTAATCCTTATAATGCTGTAGTTTGACCTTGTCATGATTCCTTTTATTATCCTGTTAATTTTAATGCATATTCTCAACCTCACTCCAAACCCTCATCTATTTTAAATGGTACTCAACAATTGTATACCCTTAGCAATTCTCTGCATGCCTATGTTAAAGCAGAGAATTGTAACATAATCCTTCCACAGATATGGTATCATTAGAATCTTGAAATCACATTTAGTAGATAGTGTGCAGACCCCTTTCTCCCATCTCTATCCAACTAGGTATGATATTTCTGTCCTGAGTTTTTTGGAGCATGGATTGAGTATCAGAATACTTTGGGTGTGCAATTTTCAATTAAGTGATTCAAGACTTCCATTATCAACATTGTTCTGACTGTTCAGTACTTATAAAATTTGCAATGTTATAATATCTTAAAATTCCCTTGTGCCTTTGAATAGAAATAGAACTAATTATGGTTATTCAATAACTGCTAGAAAAGTTAATTAAACTTTACAAGCAGGTAATGTTGGTTTTCTTCAGTGCAATTCTCTCCAACTTGTCCAAACCAAAGAAAAATATCAGACTATTCCCCCCAAGTTAAATTCAATGCAAATTGAGTCTGTGGAAACAGTCAATGTTTCAGGTCATCAGAACTTTGTCTTCATCCTGAAATGTTAACTCTTAACTTTTTCCATTAATGCCAACTGACCTATTGAGTGTTTCCAACATATTTGCCTTTCATTTCAGGTTTCAAACATCTGCAGTTTTTTGATTTTCATTTAATGCTGGTGAACTTCAGCCGTGCACAGGAGTGCATGGTCAGTTTTCAGATGGGCACTAATCAATCCAGAAGTGACTCTAGTCCGATACAGCATACAAGAGAACAACTTTGAGTATAATTTGTGTACAAGAAGCACATGAATGGGTCTAATCTTTAATCAATTCTTCTAAATGTCAGCTCTATCTACAAGATAGGCACCATCATTAAATTAAATACCACTGCACAAGTTTCATCAGTTGATATGCGTATGTCACCTTGCACGTTCTGCATTATAAGTCTGATTGAGGTTTATTTTCTGATGAATTTTAATGTGGTATCATAATCATGTGAGACTTAAGTGGTTGGCTTCAAAGAAAAAGGGAGGTGTTCAATTGCTGGTTACTGAGCTAATGAGATTGCATTCATTATTGTTGTTTTCAATGATTTTTTTACAGGCAGTCTGGACCAGAAAGGGATGTCCAGGTGGATATGTTCCTCCCTCATCCTATTCACTTTCCTCCTTCCCTTTTTGCTGTCATTACACTTCCTGCTCTAAACCTTATACTTGATGCCAAGGTAAGTATGAACAGGAGCGAGCAGGTTATTGCAAATCTTGCCATTTTCTTCCCCTAAATAACAAAGGGCTCCTCCAATGAGGTTGAGGCAGTGTGTTTGCTGTTTCAGCATTCTTGTGGTCCTCTGCATCAAATTTTATGTAGCAGTGTGCACATTGCTCATGTGTGTAGGCTATGAACCAGGTTTATGAGGCACATCATCATCAAGAACCCTATGCTGTAGATGGCACAGATGTAGATGGCGTAGTAGGCTGCTGGAAAAGGCATCAGAACCGATGCTAGGACATTGAGGAATGACCTTCACCATCGCCTGCCTGTGGCTATACATCCATTGAAATTGAGAAAGAGGAATCTCATTTAGTTCTTGTATACCTCAGACTTCTTTTGGAGTGCCTTTGAACAAATATATATGCAGTTGTTGGCTTTCTCTACAAGGAGAAGAATGAAATATAGGCAAATATACTCAAATAGACAACTTCAGAACCTCATACAGTGGCAAATGGCAAGCTGCAAGATGTTGTGGATATTTTCACGTCCAGCCCTAAAGGGGCCAGGCTAAACCGCCACTGGCAATGTAATCCTCTTCAGTTCTGCAATTGGAGTCATGGCTAGAACATGCAATGGATTTCAGAAAGGATGTCCTTACTGAAGTCGGATACCTCACACACTATTTTTTTGCTGGAGTTCTTGTTAGAGACTTGCTCCCTGAACACCTATAATATTCCACATCCACTTCTTCCGTCTCATTTTTGGCCTCTGGTAACCTGTTATCTCTGTATGCTCTTCGCTCATTCTCCCATGTTGTGCTGTAAAGGGACTGCCTCTTTAAAAGCACAATGGTTACATCACTGGATAGAACCATTGTTTAGAACCAATGATCTATAGAAAGGAGCCCAAATCATTGCACAGCAGCCAGAAAATTTAAATTCAGCTTACTAAAATCTAGAATAAAAAGTTAGCATTACTATATTGACATTGAAAAAATCAGATTATATTAAACACAATCTGGTTTACTAAAGTCCTTCCGGGAAGGAAACCTGCTATTCTTCCCTGGTATGGATTATGTATGGCTCCTGACCCACTGATAAGGTTGACTCTAAGCTACCACCCTCGTGGAAATTAATAAATGCTGGCCATGCCAGTGGAATCACAACCCTTGAATATATAAAAAAGGTGCAGCCATAGGTGGGACTAAATGGTTCATGTAAAACCTGAAATTGGCCATGAATATTTCAGCCACAGTTCTCCCAGCACACCTTAGTGACTTCAAAGAACTCTAGAAAGTATCAGGCACAGAAACAATTATAGTAATATCTAATAGAAATCATTCAGCAATTTAACTGAAAGAGCTGATATATGAATTTATTTATCCTAATCCTGACCGTGTGTTAAACAGAGAGTTGAGCTGAAAAATAACTATGCTGGCATTATGAGCAACATTATATTCCTGCACGGCATTAGCTGCCCTGACTAATAAGGCACTTAGTTCAATCTGCACAACAACATTGCGCATGCATTGTCGATGCCATTTTTGACATCAATTTGGCATCCTTGATGGTCACGAAACCATAAAATTCAGGTTCCTGTATTGTGTGGCCAAAATCTTCTGGCCTAGGCTCAGACTGCTGCCAGATTGGCAATACTTTTGCACAGTCAAAAATATTAAAATCTGTATTTCTGTTTTAAAATTATTGTTCATCGGACATGGATTCATGAAGTAATACAGCATGGAACAGGTCTTTTGGCCCAACTCCTCTGTGCTGCCTATGGTGACCACCAAGCTAGCCGCATCTGCCTGCACTTGGCCCATATCCCTCTAAACCCCTTCTATCCATCTGCTTTTCCAAATGTCTTCTAAATGTTGTTACTGTACCTGTCTCAACGACTTTCATTGACAGCTCATTGCATGTATGCACCACCCTCTGAGTGAAGAAGTTGTCCCTCAGGTCCCTTTTAAATCCTTCACCTTTCATTTTAAAATCTATGCCCTCTGGTTTATAGGTTCCTGTCCCTGAGAAAAAGACTATGTGCATTCACCCTATCTATACCCCTCATGATTTTATACACCTCTGTAAGGTCACCGCTCAATCTCCGATGTTCCAAGGAATAATGACCTAGCCTACTCGATGTCTCCCTATAATTCAGGCTTTCAAGTCCTGGTAGCATCCTTGGAAATCTTCTCAGTACTCTTTCCAATTTAATGATATCATTCCTATAACAGGGCAACCAAACTATATGTTTTATTCTGTTTAAAAATTTGCTGTTACTTCAACTAATCCATAAACAAGACTGAAGAAATGGTTGATACTTTTTAATCTTATAGACAGATTTTAAAATGAATGAATAGTTGAGGTATTTTTCATCATGCAAGTCCTGAAAGCACATCCAACAGATTTTTATGTGATTTTAGTGTAACAAAATAAGAAGATGCTTCTGTGGCTCCTTTCTTTCATTGTGATTTACTAATTTATCATGGACAATCATAAAGGTCAGCATGTAATACTCTTGTTTCTCAGGCCTAAAATGGGCAACGTTGATAAATTTAACCATATGACAGTTTGCACCCAATCTTCATGGAAAAGGTGCTACGTATTGTCTGGAGCTTTACTGGAAAATGGAACAGATAATAAATTAAAGTAATTAAGAAAATTCAGCTGTTTTGCATGGCATTGTGTGGCACTGAGAATGCATAACTATATTGCTGTAAAGAAGTCAGAGCTATGGATACATCATAATCTTACCGAGGCTTTGAGACTAATTTACCGATAAGACTGTCCTTCACCACTGTAATACATTGCTTTGGAACACAACACTCTCAAAGTATTGAACATAAAGCTAATTTTATGCAGAAGGATCACTTTTTAATAAACTAAACAAATTCTCCACTGTCTTTCACCTCTAAATAAATATTCTAAAACACAAGTCAATAGGGATTTTTAAAGGCTGCATATTTCCTACATCCCTCTGAAGTGATACATAACTCTGCTCAGTGATAGAAAGTATTTAATTAATCAATCAAGTTTGGAAGGGAAGCTATGTCTGTAATGGAGCAACAAACAATCTTCTGGTGGAACTCAACAGGTCAAGCAGCATCTGTGGGGGGAAATGAATTGTCGATGCCTTGGGTCAAAACCCTGCATCAGAACAATATGTCCATATTGGTAAGGAACTATGAAACTAAAACCTCTTCAATCAATATTTAATTTATTCTTTCAAATGGTTTATCTTCATCTGACATCTATGAGGACAGCATATTTATGCCATCTAAATTGTATCTTCATCATATGAAGGTTGAAATTGTGCCAAATCAGATGAAAATATCATTTGAATACATACAGTCAGTTGATACAGTGGACATTCCCATTTATTGAAAGTGTTTTAAATGCTGGACATAAATTTGAAATAATACAGAAGAGGAAAAATTGTTGTATGTAAGTATGCCCTCCACATCTACACTCCAGCCTCCTCTCCATTGACTCTGCCTACACTTCCCACTGCCTCGGGAAAGCAGCCAACATCATCAAAGACCACTCTCACCCTGGTCATTCTCTCATCTCCCTCCTTCCATTGGGCAGATGATACAAATGTTTGAAAACATACACCACCAGGCTCAAGGACAGCTTCTATACCACTGTTATAACATTTTTGAACAAACCTCTTATACAATAAAGATGAACCCTTGACCTCACAACCTACCTCATCATGGCCCTTGTACCTTATTTGTCTACCTGCACTTGAGTTTCTCTGTAACTGTAACACGATATTCTGCATTCTGTTATCGGTTTACCATTTGTACTACCCCAATGTACTTACGTTTGGAATGATCTGTCTGGAGGGCATGCAAAGCAAATCTTTTCACTGTATCTCAGTACATGTGACAATAATACACCAATTACCAATTATTTTTATACCATGTGTATTAGACTCTGGAAATTTTAATTATCTAATCATGGAAACAT
>JARFYF010000022.1:22648236-22660113 GCA_030265395.1 Rhina ancylostomus | reverse complement strand
CCCTGTGTCTGCATGGGTTTCCTCCAGGTGCTCCAGTTTCCTCCCACATTCCAAAGACATACAGGTTAGGAAGTTGTTGGCATGCTATGTTGGCGCCGGAAGCATGGCGACACTTGCAGGCTCTCCCCAGAACACTCTACGTAAAAGATGCATTTCACTGTATATTTCGATATACATGTGACTAATAAAAATATCTTGTCTTGTCTTATCTTGAATAAATTAGAACTCAATGAGTTGTTGCATTCACAGTGACCATTGTTGGTGGTCCCAAGGTAAATAAAGACATACAATATGTGGGATATGCAAAATAATCTTAAACAGAACTTCTGATGAGATATAACCATGACCCACTACAGAAGATTTATTTGTGAAATGGATGGGCTCTGAATACTTTAGCAAGCAGCCCTCTCCCATGTACATGTCCAGTTAAATGTGGGCTCAGAAGTCAGAACTACCTTTCAATTAATATGCATAAGGAGTTACCAAAAGACCAAATGGGATTTAGTCACTCCTGAAGATCTTGTAGTGTGTAATGGGTAAAATATTGCAAGGGATCCTGATATGTCAATGCAATCTGTTCTGTCAACAAACACTTTAACAAACTTTACAGATGTACTGTTGAAAGGTTCCCGGTATGGCAATCACAGGAATGTCAGAAGCTGCAAAGCGTAGTGGACTCAGCTTAAGACATCACAAGTCCATCCCTCCCCACCATCGGTAGTATCTCCAGGAGGTGCTGCCTCAAGAAGGCAACATCTATCATCAAAGATGCCCACCAGTGGGGCCAGGCCATCTACTCACAGCTACCATTGGGGAGGAGGTACCACACCACCAGGTTCAAGAACAACTACTTCCCATCAACCATTTGGTTCTTGAATCAACTTTACAACCCTAATCACTACCTCATTATAGCAATACCATGGCCACTTTGACCACATTGCATTACAATGGGCTTTGTTTTTTTTGTTCTAATTGTGTTCTTTCTTGTGAAATTTTTGTATAATTCATGTTTAATTTATATTTCTCTTGTTCTGTATCTGATGCTATGTGTCTGTGATGCTGCCATGAGTAAGTTTCTCATTGCACCTGTGCATACATGTGCTTCTGCATATGACAATAAACTCGATTTTGATTTTGAATCAGTGCTATTTCATCATCACCAGAGGCAGGTAGGTGGGAACACTCAAAGGTGCTGGGGGAGGTCCTCAGCAGTTACAGATATAAAAGCAAATTCTTCTTCCTATTCCTACACCAAGCCTTCAGCACTGCCAGGGTGAGGCCAAATGCAAGCTAGAAGAACAGCACCTGATACTCTGCCTGGATAGTTGACAACCCTAGGGGCACAAACACTGAATTCTCCAACTTTGTGTAACCTGCGCTCCCTCCCTCTCTCTCTCCTTCAGATCTACCCAGGTCCTGTCACCAACCCTTCCCAAGACTTCATCTGCCAATTAACTCCTCCTCACCTGGATCCACCTGTTGCTTGCCAGCTCTTGCTGCACCCCTCCCCCTCACCTGGCTATCTTCCCTCTACTCTTTCCATCCAAGTGAAGGGTCTCAACCTGAAATGTCAACTGTCCATTTCCCTCCACAAATGCTGCCTGACTCACTGAATTCCTCCAGCATCTTGATTTTTGTAACAGATGCAAATTATCTGGCTAAAATGGATAAGCATCCTTATATGCAGTCTGAAGTTGTTCATCTGGGATTTAGAATTGTCAAGAATGAGCAGTCTTGTCCAGGGAAGATCAATGATTTTGTTCAATGTGATTCTGAACTTTGTTCTTTCTTTGAAATGCTTCAGTACTACTTGGAGCTTTTATTGAGTTTGACCACCACACTCTTCTTCACAAATTAATGCACAAACAGAAGTCCTGCCTCTGTGGTGAAAATCAACAGAATGCACTGAAGGAGCACTAAGCTAGTTTGCAGCTGCGGTGATTTCAGGGATTATTAAGGCCAGAAGATCAGTTGAATCATTACAATTTTATAACTTAATATGTGTAACTAACTTGTGGATTATTTAGTCTAATTCCTTTCAAAAGGGACATAGTGCAGAAAAAATACTGTAAGGATAGATTTAAGAACCAAATGTATCATTTGATATGACCTTGGTATAGTGTTGTTTCAGAATTTGGTGTGTAGCTGAGAACTATTGCCTCCAATAAAGGATATTTCTAGCTTTCTCCGATCTAATCATCTATGGTTGCAGCATCACAAAGAAACCCACAGACCCTACATTCAGGAGAGATAGGCTTTGGCTTGATTTAGAGGTCAGCCCGATCTGATCCTTTGAGGAGAAGGATCTGAGGAGCCCAGTGAATGAATGTTCCTCTGCATAGGTCCCCTGCTTCCCATCCTTCACTACATATGTTCTTTGGGCCCCCAACTTCTGCTGGCTTCACAGTGGTGCAATGGAATATAGCTACGTGTGAGCCCCAGTATTAAACTCATGTTGGACCCTCATACATTAACAGTTTAACACATGTCTAGAAATACAAAACAATTTTTATGGCTCGGTTTTTCATTATTATTGTTAATGCTTTCACATGGAATTGAATCTGCGACTGATACTATTCCTGACATGTCATGATGCACCACTGATTTGTTTCATCACGAACCTAGAACGTGATAGCTTTATTACTACTCAGAGATTTTATCTAATTTTTACATAAATTACTGCAGTGTCTTCAACACAGTGAAAGCTCATGCGTTCAACTGATCAAAAGCAGCATTTATGCTTCAGGCGAGCATCCTCCAACCACTTTTCATCAAACACTATCAGTATATCTTTCTGACCCTTGTTTCTTTACGTACTTACTCAATCCCTTTTTGCTGATCACCTCAACCATTCTTTGTGATGGTGATTACAGCATTTTCACCATTCTTTGGTTGCAGGAGTTTCACTTTAATCTCCTTCTGGATTTATAAGTGGATATTTCATTTTTATAGCTTTAAGTTTTGGTTTTGCCACAAATAGAAACATCTTGGTACAGAGATTTCTCCTTACTTGCCATTGTTAATGTGCAAAAAAAAATTGACTGTTGATTTCAGTTCCTATTCTGACATTTGTCCGCATCCTGTTCTCTCTACTACCTAAGTATTTTTCTGCTTTTTCTTTTAATCTAATGTTCCTCTATTGTTGCTTTTCCTCTGCTTCAACCATTCCCTATGCCGATCCATCTATCTTCAGCAATTCTTTACACAAAGTTTTATTTTCTATCATCTTCCATCACTCTTTTGTTCTTGGCATGTGGTTGGAAGTTTGCATACATTGCCCCTTGCTGAGAATGTAGTGGTGAGCCTTCAACTGGAATTGTTGCTGCCATTTTGATACTAATGCTCTTGCAATGGTGTCAGGTCAAAGCAGAGTGAATTCTGTCAGAATAACCTCGATAAGTTGCTGTAATGTATCCTGTGGGTTATAAGATGCCACAGCCGCACTGGCCTTGTGATGAATAAGTGAATACTGACTCGCGTGGCAGGGGCACTGATTAATTGAAGTGCTCTGTTCCAAATACTGTTTCAGCTGCACCCATCCACACAAGTGGTCCACATTCTGTCATGCTTGTAACTGAACCCTGTAGCTCCTGGAGCAGTTAGGAAATGAGACAGTAATGACAGTTAACTCAGTCCTTCTGATCGTTTAAACACAATGTTATTGTGGTCGGTCAGTTTAAGTTTCTGCTCATTGCAGACCCGCCTGATGTTGAACACAAGAAAATAGGAGCTGTTGTTGGTCACCTGGTCCTTCAAAACTGCCCTTCGATTCAATATGATCATGGTTGATTTGCCCTAGGCCTCAACTCGTCCTTGGTGTCAGTTCCACATAACACTTAATTCCCTGATTATGCAAAAATGTATCTACTTTCTGGTTAAATACCCCCAATAATCTGGACTGCACTAACCGTCTAGAGAATTTGAGAGATAGCTTCTGTGAGAAAAAAATCCAAACACTCATTAGTTTTAAATGACCACTCCCTAATCTTGTAACTATGTCCCCTCATTTGAGACTCTCCCACTAATGGAAAAGTCTCAGCAACTATTCTCTCATGCCCCCTAAGGATCTTACATATTTCAATAAGATCACCTCTTATTCTTATTCTTTAAAGAATACAGATCTAACTTTTTTAGCTCTTCGTGAGGGGCCACCTTCTCATCCCAGGAATTAGCCTGGTGAATTTCTTTTGGACTACCTCCAATGTCAGTATATCCTTTTCTAAAAACGTGGTCAAAACTGCTCACAAAACTCCAGGTATGACCTCACCAATATTCTGTACAATTGTAACAATACTTCTCTATTTTTAAGCTCCAATTTACCTGAAATAAAGTCTAATGTGCCTTTTGACCTCATTAATTACTTGCTTTTGTGTTTCATGAACAAGAGCACCGAAATCCCTCTGAACTACACTCATTTGCAGTCTCCCTCCATTTAGATGATAGTCTGTCTTTTGATTTTTCCTACCATGGTGCTTGATCTTACACTTTTCTTCGTTAAACTTCATTTTCCAAGTTTTCTCCCATTCACTCAACTTACCTATATCCTTTTGTAGAGTCCAAATATTGTCTTTACAGCATTAAGCAGTATCGGTGCTGTTGATAATCAGAAGGATAATTAACCTACTTGGCCAGGATTTGTGATGAAAGTAATGGTGAGCATAATAGTCCTCAATCATTTGATGTGAAAATCAGACAGCAACTGTCAACAGAAGACATACATAGCTAGGTGTGGATAGCAGCATTCTGATTTCCAAACTTTCTTCCTCGCCCAAAAGTTTAGGGTAAATTGCATCTCAATGAGAGCTGCACACTGAAATGCATGGAATAGTGTGAAGTCCCTGAACATATCTGACATATGGATGCTAAACCTGCCAAGCAAAATTTAGTTTTGTTGATTTCATTGTAATTTTTTTAATGATGCAGTAAGTCCTATATTTAATGCCAAACTCAGACATTGCGAATCAAAAATATTGAGTCTCAATCCTTCAGATTTTCATTGTTGCATGCAAGTTAAAACAAAAATAAAAAAACCCTAATTCTTCTTTTGCAGTTATTTCAATTTATTGAACTTACCTTTTGCTACCTGTTATAACATTGAATTAACATTGAATTAATTATACTAATTTACACATCAGACTTTGCACTGCTTATTAAAAATTCATTCATTTAACTACATAGTGCCCTTGTCTGTTCATAGGGATCTTAGCTTCCCTGTAGAAAAAGCTGCAACTTTTTAAAGTTGATTGACTAGAACTTCCATATAAGATCTTTGTGAAAGTCTGACTTATTTCAGGCAGTTACATTGGCCATCCATCATCTCAAGACCTTACCTGAGATGCCAGTGATTAGGCCAAGGTAACCATGTTTATAGTAGGTAGGAGCCCTAAAAATCTGCTCCATACAGCAACTTAAGGATGGAGAGATCAGAGATTGTTCCTAGCTAAGAAGCTAATGAGCCAGTCTTGATGGATTTTTCTCATAGGACATAATTAACAAGTAAATTGGTAACATGCTTTTCAGTGATAAACACCTCAAATCCATCATGTTGGAAGGTTTTGATCTATTCTGTAAAGAGTCAGGAATGAAAACTGCATATCTTATAGGTTTGCAACAGAGTGAAATTGATTCAAAGTGGATCTAGGAAAGGTAAAATCAAAAGCATCAGGTGCACAGATGTTTATCTGTTTAATTCAGGCAAGGTGACCTACAAGACTGACACAGCACATCATAACATTATCTTTCATATTATTACACAAGATGAGTTCGATTAATTAAATTAAATGAATATGATCATAATTACTGCTCTCCACATTTAACATTCTGTAGAATAAAGCAGCCATTGTTTCAAATCTCATCCACTGCTGATGAGATTTGATTTTATCAGGTTTGAATGGTCTTACTCATGTCCCAGTCACAGCTGGATTTATTCACTGGCTTTGAGAACAAGGAACAGCAGTAGGTTGTTCAGGTCTTGAGTCCAATATGCTTTCCAATTAGAATGTGGCTGGTTTGTATCTCAACTCAAGTTACCTGAATTTCCTTGAATATGTTTACCTAATGAGTGTAATGCTGTTCTAAAAATTTACACTTGAGCAGCAGTTATAACTTTTGGGTGAGATAATTCCATATTTCCACTGTCCTTTGAATGCAAAACTCATTCCTGAATGGCCTTATCCTATTTGGGCGACACACTGTTGCAGCTAGTAGAGCTGCTACTTCACAGTGCCAGAGGCATGGGTTCAGTCCTGATCTCGGGTGCTGTCTATGTGGAGTCTGCACCTTCTTCCTCTGACTGTGTGAGTTTCCTCCAGCTACCCCAGTTTCTTCCCACTTTTCAAAGACATGTAGGTTGATAGGTTAATTGGCTACTATAAATTGCCCTTAGTGTGTAGGTAACTGGTGGAATGGGGTGGGCAGTTGATGAGAATATAGGGAGAATAAAAACTAGGATTAATGTTGTGTTAGTGCAAATGGCTGGTTGGTGGTTGGTGTGGAATTTATGAATCAAAGGGTTTGTTTCCATGCTGTATCCATCTATGACTCTTTCTAACTTAGAAATGAGCTTCCGGTGTTTTAGATTCCCTCAGCTTTGAAGTAACTTTTTGGTGCTTATCCCAACATTTAACATTTTAATACCAAAATTAATTAATCGCAATGTTCTAAACTCTGTGGAGGACAAGCCAAGTTTATGTAATGCTTGTCCTCATTATTAAGCCTTCTAAGTCATGTTAAAATTCTGCTCTATTTTCACTGTGCGTTTTTAAGGTCTAATTTAGCCTTCCTGGGTTTTCATGCCCAAAACTAAACACAGCAGGAGTCTGGCAAAATCTCTGTACACTGACGCATCATTTCATCACATCTCTATTCATTTTGAAGGTAAATACCATATCAGTTAAGGATACAAATCAATTATAATGTATTGGTACCAACATCATACTAAACACTAAATATATATGGGCACATTTTCCACTGAAATCCACCCAGATCTGACAGCAGATAAGTCTGGAACTTGGCTATTCCCTTATGGAATCCATCATCAAAGTGCTGGGAAATCTGCCTGCTGAGCACACTCTGGAACAGGCTTGACACAACTACAGCAGTCATCTAATAATGGATAGGAGAAACCGGCCTCTGTGAGAAAGGTAAGCTATACATTTAAATAATGTCATTTGTTCCTATGTTTAAATGCCTTTTTAACTTTAAACAAAATAATGCACCTAATTTTTTTAAACTAATTTTATTTTTTTAACAGATCACAAGAGATAATGTGTTTTTTTGCAATTATTCAATAACATTGATGGCTTTGACAATTGTTGAGCCTGGGGGCAGGAATTCATCAGTTGACCAGGCTATTCTGTCAGCATAGCCAACCAGTTAAATGGACTACATTGCATTAGGTCACACCGATGTGCAGTGAGCCAGAATGCCAGGAAGATGTTTGGGATCACAACGTGGTGTACGGTTAGGCACCAACAACCTCAGAGCAGAGGATACCTGGCCTATTCTGTTCCTATCATCTAATAGCGAAAGATAAGTTGTGTGATTTGTAGAAGGACTTTGCAAGTAGTGACATTCCCATGCAGTTACTTCCTCTCCCCCTTTAGTGGTAGAAATTGCAGGTTTCAGTGATGATTTGGCAAGTCTTACTGTCATTTAAATAAAAATATCTTTATTCATATTGGCAAAAAGGCATATGTTATTCTATAGACTACATTGATTTTTTTTCTTCAAAATACCAAGATTTAAAATAGATCTGTTGATTTGAATGATTTGACTCGCATTGAAAACATGAGAGATTATTTTGTTAAAGGTGAATTTACACAGGCTATTTAATTCTTGCTGCTGCATAACACAACATGAATGTCTTAAATATTCAGTCCCTCCGCCATAGGCACACCTTGGCTACAGTATGTATGATTTTCAAGATACATTGCAGTAACTCACCAAGGTTTCTTTGAAACTAATTGACCTTTATCATTTTGAACAAGGGCAGCAGCTGCAGGGGAATGTCACCACTTGCAAATTCCTCTCCATGTCACACACCACCCTGACCTAGAAATAAACCAGAGTTCCTTTATTGTCACTTCTAAATCTTGGAACTCCCTATCCAACAGCATTCTGGAGTACCTTTACCTGGTTCATTTACAGGTTAACTTTATGGTAGCTTTTGTGGTCCCTATTAACTGGGTTTGTGCAAAGAAGTGAGTGTGAATTAACACTGAGCCTCATCGAGGAACTGTTGTTTCCAAACATAGGTAGGCTGGTGGGCAATTCACTAGCAATGGTGCAGAACAGAAAGAATGAAAAGGCACTCAGAGCACAGAATCTTCCCAGTAATTTCAGTTGTTTGAGGAGAATTTCCTTGGAATGATCTGACTATGGTATGGCATAATGTGACTATGTATGGAATGATCTGACTAATTGGATGGCATGGCAACAAAAGCTTTTCACTGTATCTTAGTACCTGTGACAGTAATATACCAATACTTCTATGTACAACTCAACAAAGCACAATGCCTTAGGAAATTCCCTTCCTAAGGAGGTGGTAATGAAGATATGCCACATGCTACAGGTATGTTGCCAGTTGCTATGAGATTCAGAGTCACTATCAATTTATACAGATTTAGACTTTTCCAGGAAGGGGAAGGTGGAGTAGTCTGTCTGAGCCCTCATACCTGCTCCATCAATCAATAAGACTGATGTTTATATTTTACCTTGGTCCCACCTTCTGGCATTAACCCCATATCCTCCAATTTCTTTAGTAGCAAAGAAAAACAGCAATGTTTAACTGTTTATAGAGCATATATCTGCATCAAGCAGATGATAGATAAGGCAGAACAGATTTCATCTCCTTCTCCCTTCACAGAGAACCGCTGGCAGTGAAAGAACATTGATTTGCTCAGACTGAGGATTCCCCATTGATGAAAGATGCCATTGACTAGATTCCCATTGTATTGAGGTTATTTGCCAGTGGCAAGGACTTTTACTTCCTGAGTGTGTAGCTTGTGTGCCACAACAGCAAAAGTATTGCAGTGGTCACTGATCAATATCCAGCAGCAGTCACAACCCATTTATTCTGTAACAGTCTTCTGTGCCCTCCTCTTCTCAGCCAACAAGACAGGTCAAAGGATAACTCCTTGGAGAAAAGAGTTTTCTCTCACTGCACTTGACTCCAGTCTAAAATCTATGCACAAGAGCTGAATGTGCCTACAATGAAGACTATACTTCCACACAAAATTCAGTGATCAAACAGTTGGGGTACTAAGCAACTCATTGCAAGTACGCAGCAATGTGGATCTCTAAAATCATGATTCCTCTGCTCCACAACCTGGCAATCATCTTGGCTCTGGCCTTACCAATAGCCACTAACGAGTAATGGGAGGAAAAGGAACCAGAGGAAGGGAAGACACTATGTCAGGAGCACTTTCTGCCTGGGTTCCATGTGGCCAAATAACTGGACTGTCATATCTTGATGATAGTCCTCTCCCCATTAGGCAACAGTCTCAATTTTCTTTCCTCTGTTGCTCATCACAGTGTTCACTTGAGCAGCATAACAGAATACAAGCCTTCAGCAAACCATCATTCCAGATTATATTTATACACCCAACCATCACTATATACATTCATTATTCGACTAATTAACCATATGTGTCCTCTTTATGCATGTCTTCCTTGTGCCTTAATTTAAGCAGTGTTTCACAGTAGTTGCAACACAACCAGTGGAGGGGAGATGTCCTTCAGGGATGACCTTGAATGGGCTGGCTTTGTGCTGCCTGTCTTTTCATGACTCACAGCAGTCTGGACTGACTGACTATCCAATAGGCAACTCCAGACCATTGGCCAGGTAGCAGCGGAGATGTCACAAATGACATCTTCATGAGAGAGGATTTCTAATTTTACTGTCTGTTTTCCAGTGCTTTCCAATTTACTCTTCACCTCATAATTTATTTTATAATTAATGACTGCTTTATCATAAGAATAATAGAAACTCACTTCATTAATATCTTTCATCATTCATGGGAGTTCTGTTATTGTGCTTTTTTCAAAATACTTTTACCTGATCTGTAGCTTAAAATAATGTATCTGCTGTTGATGACTGATTGCCTTGAATTTTTTATCACAAGAGTTAGTGTATGTGTAAAGCAATGTCTATTGTTGTAACCATCTTTCTTTGTGACTTTCAACATGCTATGCTTATTGTCTATAATAGTCAATCTAGCTGTTAATGGGATAGTTCCATTTATCCAACAAGGCTGTAAAATAATGATGGATGTTCACAGCTTTATTCTTACCCTGTAACAGGGTAACTTTCAACACTGTCGAGAAATGATATTCATCAGCGGAGTGCCCAGTGGACCATGGTTGGAAGGTGACCCTCTACACAGTCAGGAATGAGTATTCATTAGGCATAGTTAGTCCATATGTCACTGACAAAGTGAATATATCCCATTCACATCTTTTATCTGGATATTTTCTACAGCTGGTTAGTTATTTGAAATAATTGGATGTGAAAAGTGAAATCTGGAAGAAATGTATGTTTGGTTCAGAAATAATTAATCAGTGCCAGAGATCTTGACTCCCATGCAATAAACTGTGGTTGGAGGTCAGAGACTATCATTACTCTAATCAAATGTTCACTGTACCTCGGTACATGCGACAATAATAATAAACCAAACCGCTTTCAGTGGTTAGTTTGCAGGGAATACAGGTTCAAAAATCTCAAAACTAATTTATATAAATGGTAATTTTCATTTATTCATCATTTATCTATATCACTAAAGTTTCTGCTGTACATATTATTCACATGAGAGCATACCTTAGTGTCTGGATACTAGTTGGAACACTTTCGGAGTCCATTATAAAAAATGTATAGTATTCCCTGACTAAGAAATATTAAAGACAAGATGCTGGCTGAAAGTCTGACATCCCCCCATCATGGAGGCATTAAAGACTTTCCTTTTCCTTTCTCTAAATTCCCCAAAGTTCTGTCGTAACAAACTTTTGAGTGACATGTAGTTTGCATTCTCCAAGTTATCAAATGACACAAATTGGGATTTAATCTTGGATTGATTAGCACCTATTCTTTAGGTGCTGATCACAGAAAACTCAATTTTTCCTACAGCAGATAAATTCTGGAAGAAATCACATCCATCATAAAACTGAGCCATAAACTCCCATTTACAATCTACTCTGGCATCACTGAACTCTGTTCAGTATCAGCTGTACCTGTGATGATGTCACCATTCGCACAAGCCCCCTTTCTGCCCATTCTGACATTAGGCGGAGCTCAAAAGTGCAACCTACAACTGTTGTCAAACAGTCTCAGTGGAAGTGGGAGCACATCTTGGAACTTTGTTGTTTTTCTTGTTATTTACATAGAACATAGAACAGCACAGCATAGGACAGGCCCTTCAGCCCATGATGTGATACCTAAGTAATTAAACCAATGGCTCCTAATTAATCTAATTCCTCTTCCCTGTGTATTGACCATATCTCTGCCTTCTCTGCATATTTATGTGCCTATCTAAGAGCCTCTTAAATGCTCCTATGCTATCTGTATCTACTGCTACCATGGCAGTGCATTCCAAGCCCCACCGCTCTCTGCATAAAAAACTTGCCTCACACATCTCCTTTGTACTTTTCCCCTCTCACCTTCAATATATGCCCTCTAATACCAGACATTTCAATCCTGAGAAAAAGATACTGACTGTCTATCTATGCCTCATATAATTTTATAAGCTTCTAACAAATCTCCCCTCAGCCTCTGCCACACTAGAGAAAACAGCCCCAGCTTGTCCAACCTCTCCCCATAGCACATCTCCTCCAAACCAGGCAGCATCCTGGTAAACGTCCTCTGCGGCCTCTCTAAAGCCTCCA
>JARFYF010000022.1:22634687-22647598 GCA_030265395.1 Rhina ancylostomus | reverse complement strand
AGTTAACCAATGATGGCATCACAAAAATGTCTGAATGTTATTGGAAAATATTTGTCCATGTCCAAAGTCAAAGGCATCCTGACTCTTAACTTCCTCACCACAGGATCATTCCAAGCTATCACTACAGGTCTCTGCCATGTTTCCCAAGTTGCTGCTCACTGCTGCATCACCCAGGCACTGTGTTTGTGGAGAAAGCACTTCATCTATTGTGAATCAATGAACAACAGGTGGGATCTGCCAGCATTGTTGGCTCCCTACAAGCGAAGACATCTGTTAACTGCACTCATTAGCCTCAAAAAGGGCTGTTTTAATAATCTGGATCTTAGCGTCAATGGGAAAGATGTTCACAGGATCTCCTGCATTCCATATAAAGGGGAAGAGAGTTAAGAGTGGAAGTTGAATTGCGTGGCCCGCAAATATGGTGAGGACAGGATCTATTGTGGCCTTCAAGTTACATAGAAGAGGCAATGGGTAGAACCAGAGAGTTGGAGTTTGAAACCTTGTGAGGCCTTATAGACCATGTGTAGGCAGATGGGATTAGTAAGTATCATGGTTGCACAGACATAGTGGGTCAAAGGGCTTGTTCCTGCGCTGTACTGTTCTACATTAGTCCGCATTGTAGCCTTAACACTTCAGAATAATACACCCAGAAACATATTGATCTGATTGGCATTCAATGTTCAGGAAGATACACTGAATAGTTCATATTTCATTCTAATGAAGTGTGCAATCATGTAGCAATGAGAACTGCCTCATGGGATTCCAACTGATGTTCACTTTAAAATCTTTGCACCAACTGACCATTTCAAGGTGCAGACTGGGGCACAACTGCAGAAATATGTTATATTTTCTCATAACATAGAAGAAAGCCATTTAGTTCATCTGGTCTTTGCCAGCTCTCAGGGAAATCCAGTAATCCTAATTCCCCGATTATTTCTCTGTAGCTTATTATAAAATCATGAAGGGTATGGATAAAGTGGATGGTCATAGTCTTTTCCTCAGGGTTGAGGAGTACATAACTGGATACAAGGTAAGAGGGGAGAGATTTAAAAGAGACCTGAGAGGTAACTTCTTTACACAGAGGGTAGTGAGTACCTGGAATGAGCTGCCAGAGGAAGTGGTCGAGACGGGTACAATCGCAACTTCTAAGAGGAACTTGGGTAGGTACATGGAGGGAAGGGCCTTAGAGGGACTCGGGCAACTGGGTCTAGCAGAGAGGATGATGTGGTTGGCACGGACCAGTTGGGCCGAAGGGCCTGTTTCCATGGTGTATTATTCTGTGACAATATCTCTCACAAGTCCATCAACTCTGTATCCCGAAACCCCCTCACACTAGTCCAATTCTCCTGCAGCCAACCTACACAAGGGTAACTTACAATATCTAGTTAACCTACCAGCATATATGTGGGAGAAGGGAAGGAAATGGAGCACCCAGCAGAAACCTACACATTCACAGGGAGAATATGCAAACTGAACTGTGAATTAGATCAAACCTGGGTCACTGGAGCTGTGTAGCCATGCCACCCTTGGCGCTTCTACTTACCAATGTAGGTAGAAACACCACATTTCATTGAGATTGCAACAATTGGATTTGGCCATTGAATTGCCAATTAACAGCTGGGTGACCCAGGGTGATTCAAGATAATACCTCACAGCCTCCTCTGCAGGAGCTCCTGTATTCCTTATAAAGTAATTTGTTCAATTCTGGTTGCCACATTATAGGCAGGATGTGAAGGCATTAGAGAGGGTCTAGAAAGGATTAACAAGAGTGACTCCTAAACAAACAATAACTTGTCATCAATGCTGTTATCAACTCCTATCTCTTTCAATCTCCCTTACAAGAGGGGTTCCTGGACAAATGACAATATATATCAGGAGTTTAATTTCACCAAATAACCTCTCTCATGTTTCTCTGCTTAAAAGGCAGTAGTGATAAGTATTATGTGGAGTGAGAAACAG
Source organism: Rhina ancylostomus (assembly GCA_030265395.1). NCBI lineage: Eukaryota > Metazoa > Chordata > Chondrichthyes > Rhinopristiformes > Rhinidae > Rhina > Rhina ancylostomus. The sequence continues at coordinate 22,645,639 of JARFYF010000022.1, read as the reverse complement.
GGAGTAAGATCCTTGAGATAGTAATCAATTTGGCATTGGAGGTCATATGAAATCATTGCTGGAAGGTCTTTGTAGCATTGACATGAATTTAATTATTTTACGGTCATGTGGTTGGTTGCAGTGGAATTTTAAGTGGAGAGCATCACTCAATGTCTAGTGGCAATCATGACTTTGCTTGAATATAATGACCAGACATGCATGACATTAGCAACCTTGATCTGTATGAACGGTATGAAAGACAAGTTTTTCACTGCACCTCGATATATATAAAATAATAAATCAATTCCCATGGTGGGGTTAGCATCAATGCCAGCAACTGATACATGTGTCACTTCTTTCTGCACACTGAATGATGTGGTTTGCCCTGAATGAGAATGGAGTTGTACAATGTTAGTATCTTGAAAATCATTTATAACTTGGCAATGTCAAATAGTAATGTGACTTTTAACAAAACAAGGACTTTTCCAAAGATAAGCAGACCACATAGAGGAAGAAAGACATTGTGGCCTCCATATGTGGCTCTACAACAGCTGCCATCTATGATGGGATTGTAGCCAACTATTTCAACATAGGGCAGATAACCCCCAGTTTAGAGTTAATGTTCCACTTCTGCTTCCGCAATCATCATCTCCTGTACTTGGTAAAGCAGGCCAGCAGTGCATTCACCATCTTTTTATTCATTGGCATCAATCTTGTCATGAAATCATTTCAATCATATCTCTCAAAGTCTTCTGAGACATGTAGAGGTATAAGTCCTGCACTCAGTGGGTCTGTGCCTGGTGCTAAAACAGACCCTGCCAGTTAGCTGTCTTTAGATACAAGAGACTGCAGATGCTGGAATATGGAGCAACACACAAAGAGTTAATGCTCCTCTCCATCTTGCTGACCTTTCATGTTGAGGGGTGCTGTAGGGCATTAGGAGCAATGACACATTGATCGTCACCATCAATCTCTCCTTCTCTCCCCTCCAGACTTTCCTCCAACTCCTTCTGCTCCATTTCTCATGTTCCGGGATGGGGAAATGGAAGGTGTACCTCAATACCTTTCAAAGACTGGACAGAAGTTAGTCAAAACTGTAAGATGCAGCCCAAAAATATCTTTAGTAATTGTGGCATGAGGCAGCAACAGAGATCGTAAAGGGATTGTGCACTGTTGTTCAAATCAAAGGGAATGTAACCATCAACATGAAGCTCACAAAATATTGTAAGGTGATTTGGTCCCTGTGCCCATGAGAAGGATGCTCTGCTTCAGCTTTGGGACGTGCTGACCATACTTGGCCCTTCATCCTATGGGATGGCCATCTCCCTACTCCTCACTGCATTAGCCTAAATGAAGATGAAGGACCTTTTCATTACCCTGCATTTGTAGGTTTGATCTCTGTATGGGGGGTGGAGCAAATAGAACGTCAATGGTAGGTTAAGGGAGGTATTCTGAAATATTAACATGTGTGCATATGGATGTGTATATCTGTATAAAATTCCAATCTTTTCAGTGGTCCACAGCTCACCTTGGCATAATTTAAGCCAGATTATGCATTACTCTGCCCATGCCTCGAATTTCCCTGTACCTCCGCCCGCATGAACCCATTGGGCTTATTGGGTTTGAGGTCTTGTGGCCTCAGTTGTCCCAGAAAGCAGAGTGGTATTCACATGGCCACTTGGCTTCAGGCAGCGGGTCCCAAGAAACCATCATTAGACTGGTCTGATGGCCTTGTGACAGGTTATGCTGTCAAAGGCTTTTTCTAAAGCCTGTTTCTAAAATGTCTTTGTTGGTCAGGGACATTAAAAAAAAGTTGAAGTGGGTTTAAGTATTTTAAGGAAGTCAAAGCCTGTTTAGAAGTTAATAGAAGATAATTATGTTAAAACATTTAAATTACATAAATCAATTAAATAAATTCATTTTAATTAAAATAAGAAAAAGACTACATACCTTCACTTACTTTTCATTCACGCCTGCACATCTGATGTCACCCCCTCCATGCTAAATTCAGCACTGAGTCCAATGGGGCAGCACAAAGATCTTGAGCTGAGGAGCTGCATACATGTTATTTCGAACCCCTCAGCTTTACACCAGATGTTGATGATGCATTTAGCAAGGCCTCATTTATTTCAGTGGGATTGGTTACCTTTAACATAAAGAGATCAATTTTTATTGTTCTTTTTCTAACTTCACTTCATATTTGTATTTTGAGCTAATTTACAGCAGCTTACTGAATCTTAACTACATTCTTTTTTATTTTTTAATCATTTTAATAGTATTAATTAAGTGTTCATAAACCGATCAGAGTAGAGAGTCACTGCAGTTGTTCACAGACATGTCTGAGAGGAGGGATTAAAGCAGGTTACTAAAGTGAGGGTGATCACAGTTCCTGTGGAGTCAGAAGGACGCTCCACAGGTTTATGCTCCACAGGGAACTTGCAGGTATGAGGGCGACTGAGGATCTTCACATCACCTGTTATTAATCCTATAAAGCCTTAAAAATGTATCCCTTGATCTCAGCAGTGGAAGTGACACTTCTATTGACCTGGGTGCATGTTATGTTCCTATAACGATCTTAATACACAACCTCTATCCATTTATTACTCACTCATACTTCAGGTCTAAAGATAAACTGGGGATGTTCTTCTGATAATATTTTCTCACTTAAAACTTGCTGGATAGCTCTATTTCAGTTGGTGAGCTGAGTGTCTTCTTTCTGGGCCACAGACTTCTGTGCTTCTTTTAATTTGGGTGCTTATTAAATCTACGTTCAGAGAAGCAGATGACACTAAAAATTCTGAATTTCTTCTGAAGTAGTCAAAATTAAAATATGTTAAATTTTTCATTACTGCAAATTTGTTTGATTTAATGTCAATGCAATACATTAAGTAGACCAAAGGATAATAACATTACCATATAGAACTCCTTACCAGGAAGTCAAGAACACAGGAATGCAAATGAAAGATGGGAGAGAGAGTGAATTAAAACATGAGAAATTATATTATCCCTACATAGTATAAAGAGTTGAAGAAATAGCTCTTCTGATACCCCTGTCATTTATGTTTATCTTAAGGTTATCAATCACACTTTCAATTTTGTTAGGCTGGGACACAACCCCAGTACCTGGTTTCCTTTGGTTTTAGAACACGTAGTTAATTCATCGACTAAATTATCTTACAAAATATTTCTTTACTAAATTTCAGAAAAGGTAATATCCTAACGTGACTCTAAACAAATAGACTCCCCACATTTACAAACAAAAACTGGATAGATTCAGCTCCATTTATTCAATACATTGCACTGAATCAGCAATACTTAACATGTAGCAAATCATGTAAGTCAAGAACTACATATGAAGAAAACACAGGCTATTTAATGTGGAAAGTGAGAAGCCAGAAGTTAGAACATGAATATTCTTCTGAAAATTAGATAATGCCCAAACCTCTTCATTCAAATAAAAGGATACAATACAGACTTGTCATAAGTGCCGTATTTACCAAAGGCAATAATACCTGGTCAATACTCAAGAGTTTTGCAACTATACCACTTGGCTCTTGTCTTCTCTTCCAATTATTGATATCACCATAGATGCTGTTTTCTAAGATGTGATACTGCTCTTTAAGCAGTGCATAACTATATTCTCCTTTGTTGTAGGTTAATCAAGGACAGTTGTTTGGCTTCCAAGCCTCATTGTAAGGTTAGCAGAGAAAATTACATTAGCCAGGTCAGTTGATATCAGACCACTATATCACTTATAGTAAGATTGTTCAAATTAACAACAGAACTTGTAATCACTGCTTTGAATGGTGATGAGTTGTAAGTTAGTTTTAATATTTCATAACAGTCTATAATGAGGCTTGGAATAGGGCCGAGCTTTATAATTTCTCAGTTGCACTAATAAGATTTCCCTAAGGTCTACCCTACACAAAACAGCCATTACAGTGTAGAACAAGACAAACAAATATGTATCAACTCTGGTTTACAAGGCTTGTTACGAATCGTAAGCCTCAAGTTCCATGTCAAGTTACTCTCAAAATCTGTGAAATGACCAGAAAGTTTATTTTGAAATGATTATATCTTCTGAAATTCCACAGTTGGATGTAGCTTCTTTTTAAAAAGTATTCCTGAAATAAGATTAACAAAGTTAGTTCTCCTCAATGCACTTTCAGGTCCTTCTCTTGTGCTTTATTGAAAATACTGACACTTTCAACAACTTTGAATTTTGTTTGTTTTCACTTCTTTCAGTTTCCTCTTCATTTTGTTTCCACTTATCAGCTGTATCAGCAACAAATATATATGTTTAATTTTATTGCCAGAAGAAATACAGAGGTTACAAATCAACAATTCTCATCCTGTTTACTTGAAACAAGTTTAATGGAGGATGCTAGTTAACCCAAGTTTACCTTGTGATAAAATTTAAAATAACCCTCCTCCCCAAAAAACGTATGCAAAAATGGTTGCAAAATCTTGAATTGGTTTGAAATTATTTTATAGAGTTGCTTCTGTTCAATCCTTTCAATAAGGACCAATGTTGCAGTGGAAGAGTTTCCGAACTGTACTCTTATCAACTAACTAAAAAGTATGTCTTCTATTTTTAACTTTCACGTTTATTGAAAATAATGCAGAAAATATTTTACATTACAATGATAAACGAATTGTGTCTGATACACATTGGACTTGTGGGACATAATAGAGCAATGTTCTAATTCTATAAATTCCAATTATTCAGGCTGTTGTATTGTTTGAAACCACCTTAATATCCTTCAATATTATCACATCATTGCTATTGTCTTCCAATTATACAATCAGTCAGTTATCTAACCTAATTTCTGAGGTTTTTTGTATGTGGAAGCTTGATAGCTGCCAACAATAACAAACGAACAAAGCAAATCATTTGAAAATGTTGCAGGTCTAAAAATAATACTGGGAGAAATGTAAAAAGGTCATTTGATTACTTGAGCTCAGTGGAATTGATTTCTTTTGTAAACTTTTCTGTATTTCTACTGTTTTGCATATTTTCATGGGAATTGGATAACATTATCAAGGAATATGTTTTGGATTTATGTTCTTGCCTAGGTATTTATGAATGCTTGCCTATGATGCAAAAAGTAACTATTCTTCTTCGACCTTTCCATCAGCCTTTCCCAGCTGGTGGGGTGGAGTATGAGGAATAACTGAAGGCACATCTTTTCATTGACATTGAATAAAGAGTGCCACTGCTTCCCTTTGCAGATATCAATGCAAGCAACATAGATTGAATTCACACCACAACTGAAAGGTGAATGGAAACATCTTCGAAGGTCTGGCACCCATTGTAAACCAGAGTCACTTGAAATCTCAGGTCACAGAGCACAAAGAATTTAACTGTCATAGTAAATTCTAGTGTCTAATCCTTTGGAATAAAAACACAAAATATTGGAAAAACTCAGCTGGGCAGGCAGCATTCATGGAAAGAGAAACAGTTAATGTTTCAGGTCTGCAATCCTTCGCCTATTTCATAGTTCTGATGAAGAGTCACAGACCCAAACTGTTGATGGTTTCTCTTTTCACAGATGCTGCTCGACCTATTGAGTTTCTCCAAGATTTTCAGTTTTATTTCAGATTACTGGCATCTGCAGTTTTTTTTTGATGTATGGATTGGTGTTGCTCTGTTGATATTGTATTGCATGCAGCAATTAATACAGAATAATCAAGAATGACATATTGTATAAAATTGTTCAAACTGTTCAGATAGATAACACATTGGATAATTTTCCCAAATGTTGATGCCACAATCAAAGGACCCAAAGGTAATATTAACTTTTCATTGAACCTGATAGGCATTTAAATTTTTTATGCCTCATCAATAGTTTTTTTCTTCACTTAAGGAGATCCTTTAGCATTTATTCTGTAACCCTTTTTTTTTCACCTCAGTCTGTCACTTGTTGACACCATACACAGAAAAGAGGCATGACAATGACCATCCCATTATGCGCTGCCTCTTTATCTAGTTTCAGCCTTGATTAGCAATAATTTCTTCCACCTGAACACAGACAAGACTGAAACCATTATTATCTTCAGTCACTGTCACAACTCCAATTATCAGATATTAACTCCCTTCCTTTGCCTATCTGCTGCTCCAAACTGACCAATCTGTTCATTACCTCATTGCTCAGTTGAGATGAGCAGCAATTTTGGCCCTCATATCCTCCTTCACAAACACCACCGGTTCCACTGATGTAATCTTGCACATCTCTACAAGTGCCTTGGCCTACCTGCTGCTGAGATGCTCAGACATGTTTTTATTAACTCCAGATGAGAGAAGTGTAGTCTCCCAACTTTTTTAAACCTGTGCTGAAGCAAAAATCTGCAACCTGACCTTTCAACCTTTATCCCCACATTACACTGTCCTGCAGCCTATCAATGACTCTAGTTTCAAATCTTGTCCTTAGGTTCAAATCTTTCCCCAGTAAACATTTAGGCTAATATGCATTTAAAAAGACAAAAGGTATGTTGGCCTTTATTACATGAGGATTTGTGTACAGGAGTAAAGGAATCTTGCTGCAGTTATATAGGGATTTGCTGCGACTGCACCTGTAGTACTGCAAGCAATTTTTGATCACCTTACCCAAAAAAGAGATAGTTGCCATAGAAATGCAATGAAGATTCACCAGGCTGGTTCCTGGATCGGTGGGCTTTCATAGAAGAAGAGATTAGTAGAGTAGACCTGAATTCTCCAGAGCTTAGAAGAATGAGAGATGACCTCAATGAAACTTACAAATGTAACTTTCAAGGAGGATGTTTCCTCTGGCCAAGGTGTCAAGAGTCTCACAACGCCACCAAAGGGTCAGAGTCTCAGATTGGGGTCGAGGCATTTAGAACAGAGGTGTGGAGAAATTTCTTCACTGGGAAGGTGGTTCATCTCTGGAACTTTCAGCCTCAGAGAGCTGTGAAGACGCAATCATTCAAAACAGAGGTTGACAGATTTCTGGATATCATTGAATCAAAGGGGATAGGGCAGGAAAATGCAGCTGAGGTAGACGGTCAGCTATGATCCTGATGAGTGGTGTAGCAGGTTTAAAAGGCCAGGTAGTCTATGCCTGCTCTTAATTTTCATGTTCTTATGTTTGCGATTTACCTCCATATAAACCTCTAAGAAATCCACATTCTTCCAACTCTGATCCCTTTCCATAATCAATCTCAGCATTGCCAGTCATGCCTTCAGCTGCCCAAGTCCAGAATTCTCTTCCCAAACCTCTGCACCTGTTCACTTCTCTCCTTAAAAAAATCTGTTAAACAAACTACCTCTTTGACAAGCGTTTGGTCACCTATCCTGATGTCACCATCTTTGGCTTGGTGTTAATTTTTGTTTGATTTGCTCCTGATTTTCAATGGAAATGAGGGACTTAATAGATCATTAAGTTACATAGGCATGTTTTAAAATAAGTTTAAATTCAACGTTTCTCCCAATGTGTCTGATCATTGCTTTGCACGAATCAATGTCATCAAATGTCTCCGAAATAAAATAAAGGTATTTACCACTAATCTGTCCAAAGGGTCTGTCCAAGTGTTGATTACTCTGCAAATAAGAACTTCTGAACAGCAATTCTGCATCATCTATAACTAATTTTGACATCCAGATGGCATCTGCAACACTTAAGCAATGGGTGGTACCAATCAGAATTTCATGCCGCCAGTCTTCCCGTGATGAGAGTGGAGAATTGCTGTGATTCTGTTGACAACATACAGATGACAATGTACAGATGTCTAACCTGTTACCATAGCAATGGGAGGAAGTCAGGAGAGTACAATCAAAGATAGTAGCAAGAATTTTAGTCATATTGAAGGGAAATTGAAATGACACCAGATTGAGGTGTTTTGTAAGTACTATTTTCATGAAAATATCAAAAACCCTCATACTTCATAATTAATACAGATCATTGGTGTTTCAGTTTGGAATTCTTGGTAGAATATTATTGTGAAGTACTTCCAATATAAAACTTGTAAAAAAAAACTGAGTGTCCCTTCTTCCCTCTGCAACTCAAAGCTCATACTGTTACATAAGTGCAAAGGGGTAAAATGCCTGTTCCCAATATACTGAACACACATATTTCTTGTAAGAATTGAAAAGGCAAGCATTGCTTCTCTGAGTTAAAGCTTTCATATGTCTCTTTGTCTTTATTTTCAAAGTATCTGACTCTGTGGATTATCAGCAATGCCCTCAGTCTGAATAATCGAACATTTTGGAAAATCAAATACCCTGCAGCTATCTGCAGGGAGAATGAATGAGAAACAATGTTCTGCGTTTGAGTTTAAATGCTGGGACCACAAGGGAAAATGAAGGGAAATAAAATTGCCCAGGGGCAAGATTTTGAGGAAGAACTTAAGTTGAATAAGTTTGCTTGATAGAATAGAATGAATGAATTCCCTTCCCAAAGCCCCGAAGACCTCTTAATTCAATAACTTGGAACAGAAAATTGTGCTTATAGAAGTTTACTCAGCAGGATGTTTTTGAAATCTTAATGGAGCTCTACAGCTCCTCGATGTTCAGACCTCAGTCAGTGCTAGAAGCAAACAGTTTGACTCTGATATATGAAGAATAATAGGTGATTGGAGTGTTAATGAAGCAGTAACCTAATCGAGGGGTTCAGATGAAAGAAGACCCATGCTGCAGCTAGGTTTGAGTGGTTTTTGCCTGACTCCTCAACACCTTGATTAGATTACTGCTTTGTAATTTTATCAAGTTTCTTTGCTGCATTTCCTTTTTTTAATATATAAAGGGATAAGTGTGCCTTTGTTCACTCATACGAAACATAAGCAACAGTATTGATCACTGGTTATACCCACTTCCAGACATTCAGTTCCATTGACATTAAACCAAAGACCCATTTGCCCTTTCAGATGGATGGAAAAGATCCCTTTCCTCTATTCTGCAGAAGAATCTATTCTCAGTACCTCCCTCATTCACTCTTGGACCTTGGAAATGGTAGGTAGTTTTACATAACAACAAAGGTGTTTTGTTCACAGAACATCTTACAGACCAAGTTGCTCTCTTTCAAACAACCTGCTTCTGGAACTTTCTGTCCCCAAACTCTTGTAATGAAAGAAACAGTTAATCACCTGAAAAAATCCTGAAAAATGTGACAGCATTAATGGAACAATCATTGTCCATGGACATGTGTTACACCTCTGTTTTAAAAATGAAAGACAAAAGGAAAAAACATATTCCGTAAAACAGTTCAAGACTGGACTTTAGCACAAAGTCCTCGAGGTAGTCACTCCTAATTTGGTCTCCTAAATGCCTGCAGTTCTCCTGACTTTGTTGTGAGGCTGTTCTTGCCCTCTCATTCATTTTCTCCATGTGTGAGTTAGTCAACAAGCCTACTTGGTGGTTCTTCTGTGATTGGCACCTGTTCCGTTAATATGGGAAGAACTCTCTCATAGTCTTGTATGATCTGGTGCGTGCTGTGTGTTGGTCCTCACTGCCTTTTGTCCGTCAGACTGATGTGGTTTTCATGCTTACTCTGGCAGTGGCAGGTCCACTGTTTTAGTGGTTTGCCTGCCTTCTTTTGGCTGCTTCCAGTTGTCCTCCTACACTTTTCTGAGCTCCTTGATCTGGTAGACTTTCTGTTATTGGGAGCAGAGTTTTGGCTTATCTGCTCATAAATCTTGGCACAGGACTGTTCATCATCCCTTGGGCTGTGATTTTGCAGAAATGCTCAAGTCGGATTATATTTGTGTTCACTAAACCTTCTCCAGCATTTCCTCGGCCACCTTCACAAGGTTCTCTGCCTTTTCATCACTCTTTCTGGTGATCAAACTGGCCATCCTTTGAGAACCTCACGAGTTTGTCTGCTGTGAATTGTCATCCATTATGTGTGGTCAGCAGCTCAGGGATAACACATCTGGCAGACTGTCCTATGAACTTGAGAATGATCAATGATAAATAACTGTTTTCTAAGCATCTTTTCTACCAGAAATTTGAAAAATAATCAAATATCATCAGATACATTTGTCTGTCTGGGGAAAAGAAATCTGATTGACCAGAATCTGTATGGGACATATTAGAATGCAGTGTATCCTTTAGTTGGCGTTTATTCTTAAAGATCTGGTCCCACATTTGTACACATCATCCCTGATGTCCTCTTTCATTCCTGGCAAATTCTCTCACTGAGAAGACAACCATTCATTCCTAGATGTGAGGAGTGGGTGTGTTTGATCAGGTCATACCTTCACAGCTTGAGAACAATTACCCATTTGCTGCTGAAGGTCAGGTCACCGCGAGTGCCCAGTTCATTTCTCATGTGGAAGGGAAGTTTGACCTCAAGTGGTATCTCTTTCTATTCTCACTGAATCACTCCCAACAGATGCTGTATAGTTTCATCTTGTCTGGGAACCTTCTCAATCTCCTGCTTCATGGCTAAGAGGCTGGGATATGTTTCACCATGTTTAGTATCCTCAGCATGTTTTCTGTCCTTGAGATAGACTTGGCAAAGGCTGTCAGCTACATGTATATCTCTGCCTGGACAGTACCAAACTGTTATGTTGTATACCTGACTCCTCACAAGCATTCTCTGCAATCTCTTTCTTGTGCTCATGAGGGACTGAACAGCAATGATCTTGCATATCTTGTGGTCATTGTGCATATATGAAGTTGTCCCTTATATTTACTGATAAAACTTTTCCAGTCTAAATGTCACAGCAAGTAACTCTATCTCAATTTTGTGTAACACATCACTGTGTCTGTCACATTTCTGCTGATGTATAACATTACATGACCCTTCTGAAAGGTTGCTGCTCCAACATCCTTTGCTGAGACATTTGCTTATAACATTAATTCCTTCACACCACCAAAGCATCGCAATATAAGTTGTCTTCTGACTGTCTCCATGGCTCTTTTAAGCACTTGATCATGGTTATCCAACCAATAGCATTCTACGTGCTTCTTAGCCAGCTGCTCAAGTGGCTCAAATTGGTGTTGGTATTAGTATTAG
>JARFYF010000022.1:22583783-22601233 GCA_030265395.1 Rhina ancylostomus | reverse complement strand
TCTGAAACTACCTGAAGAGACACGTTTGAGACTTGAGTTACAATCTGCCCTCAGACAGATCAGATTGCACAAACAACATTTTTCAGCAAAAATATAATGAAAGCCACATCAAGCTAAACCTGCATGCTGCTATACTTTGTTGAAGTCAGATAGAAAGCCAGTTGAGCTCAAAAATTAAGTTGTGCACTTCTGATCAAGTTATAATAAAGCAGAAACAGTTCTAAGGAAATTTCTGCCTCAATCTCTTTCTGAATACTTATTAATACTGACTAATATGAAATTATACCAGTTCTAAAAAAAAACAAGGAATTGTATTGATGATCACTTTAACCCTAGAATGCTTAACCAATTTCTTAAGAAAAATACATTTATATCATTTGAAATCCATTAAAAAATCAGAATGTTCTACTGTAGTTGAATGGTATGCAGGGAATGGAGGTATATGCATCAAGTACAGGCAGAAGAGATTTAGTTTAATTCGGCATCATGCTCAGCACAGATATTGTGGGCTGAAGGCCTGTTCCTGTGCTGTACTGTTTTATGTCTATGCCTATCCTCTCCAGCAGATAACAGCCCAAATAATGTAGATGGAAATTAACCCTGTGGATTGTGAAATTCTAAAGATTATAAATTCTGAAACAGTCTCACACTGTTTGATCAATCACTTGATGAAGAAATCATTAAATCATTAATTGGAATAAGAGTCAAGCTCTTGGTTCAGAAATAACTGTCTATTATGTTGTGGTTCATTATCTCTTCTCCCTCAGCCTTCCTGTAGTAGCAATCAAGGATTAAGGTGTCAGGAGGTAAACTTATAGAATTTAAAAAAGAATGTATTTTTTGGTCCTTACTGACTTCGTTAAATACCTACTTGTAATAGTAGATTTCTAAATTTCACTTACAAAATGCCCAGCAAGAGCAAGCAAACATTTCATCCACTATAATGCAAATATCTCAGAATTAGCAGGTCTAATGTTGGTCACCTTATATTTACAATAAACAACTTTTGATTTTGCATTATCAGTTGATGAAAGTTGTGCCTATGCATAATGAAGATATGCTTACAGCAGTGAGTGACCATATCAATGAATTTTGCAAGCACATCCCTCCTGTGGGTCATGAATTTTTGGAATTCCCTGCCCCAGGGACGCATTGAGGGAGAGCCATTGTATATTTACAAGGTGGAGATTGACAGGCATTTAAATTACAAGGGAGTCAAAGAGTATGGTGAGAGAGCAGGAAAGTAGTATTAGGCCAAGACTGAATCATCCATGATCTTTCCAAAGTAAGTTTGGCAGAGTAAGCTTGATGACTGGTCTGCTCCTGCTCCTGTTTTATTTTATTTGATGAATGTTCTGCCCCTGAAAAATATGTACAGAGAGCATGGCTTGTTAACATAAATAAACAGAAATCATAGTGAAATTTGCATACGTGTTCATTATTTTGAGCACATTTTGCTATATCTCCCTTGTCAATTGGTCAGAAGTGCAGAATTGGCAACAAACTCCGTTGTTGAAGTGTTACAAGGAGTGCAGGACTAGAGATAAGACCAACACCACTTTTCTGAGGTAAGGAGGATGAGCATTTCCAACACAGACAATACTCTGAGAACAACTATCTTTAGTCAATTGGCACAGAAGCCGTGTGTTATAACCATTTTGTAGCAGATTTGGTCTGGCTGATCTGGCAGGTGTCTGCTCCCATGGCTTGGAAAGATGCAATAAAATAAAAGCTTAATGATGTGGTAATTATAATAGTTGTAGAAGATGTTAACTGCAGAGAATGGCATAAAGTAGTGGCTATTCCCTCATAATTGGTGTTAGTCATAAGAGGGGAGGGCATCTCTGCCTCAAAAGCTGAGAGTGGTTGTTCTTTTAAGGCTTCACTGCATAACAGCACGCTGAGGTCTACATGTTTGGTATGAATGTGGCAAAGATGTTGCCTTTAGTTTGTTTGGCATTCACTTCTAGCTCCCTCACTCCACTGCTGCTAAATATGGCTCGAGCACAGGAACCCCTGCTGTCAGTTTTACAACCCTCATTTGCTGCAGTGTACAGAGTCTTTCAAGACCAAGGTATTCAAAACTTTATAGCTGCAACAAAAATTATGCTTCTTATTCCCTCTCTTCCTTTCATTAAGTCTCTTCTCAGTTCTCAATCCTTTCTCATAGCCTCTCCATCTTAGCATGACGTTATTTCAGATGTTCATTTTCCACTGACATCTGGGAAACAAAGATGATTTTGCTGAAGTGAAAAGCAGCAATCATATTTTTTGGATGAGGCTTCAAAGCACACCATGTTTCATTATTCCATTTAGATCCCCAACTCTAGATGTGTAAGCTTCTTTGCACCATTGATTTTGTAATCTGTGGAATTCAAATGGTTGTGGTCTTTGAACCAAATTCATGCTAAATGGATGTTAACTTTAAATAGCCAGATAAATTTTAAGATCAATTGTAATCTATTTCAAATGACATGATCCTACTTACATCTGAGAGGCATAAATTCAAGGAGAAAATGGAGCTTTTCCTTCAGTCCTGGGCAACTTTCAATCACACAATCAATGCCACCAAAAACAATTCAACTGATATTATTTTCTGTCATTATTTGGGAGACATTGTTGCACCCAAATTGGTTGCTGAGTTTGTCTGTTCTGTTGCCCAGATTCGGCACCCATGATCTCCACCTTCCCAGACACAGTTTGACCAGATGTGCAGGGTCTGACAAGCTGACCCTCTGGCCCCCAAAAGGTATCCCATAAGGCAGAGTGGGACCCGAGTGGTGTGTAGGTCTCAGGTGGTGTACTACTGAGTCCTCATCGCCAGATCACCCTGACGATCTTTGACAGAAGCACTTCAGAAGAAATCCATTGGTTGAAATCTGGTTTTGAATGCCTTTTAGACATGCTTAATTTTTCACTTGTAGCCAAATGCTGCTGAAAGACGATATGTTGCTATTGGTGCTTCTCAGGAATTAAAATTTAAGTTGGAATTTGGCAAATCAACTGGCATGAGAAAGAATGGGATGAAGCTTGTTATCTGTATTTAGCATTTCCAATCAGGCCCCATTTTAAATCCTGCAGAGACCTGCATAATACTGGGAATCTCTTTCTCAAAGGTGTTGGCATGAGAACAGAATCCACATTCATTTCAATGGAATTCCAAACATTAGACATTTTTTAAATTTGAAACATTAAAATTAAGTATTTTTTTAAAAAAAGGTAATGTTTCTTTATAGTCAACATGAAAGTTTGAATCTTTTTAATTATCAGAAATATATTTTAAAAAGCTATAAATTAAAACCTCAGTTTGACAGAAGCTTTAAGGGTTGTCTTATGAGATGGATTCATCCTAAGACATGCAGCACCTTATCAACTGAGACCCTTGTGTGGAGGATCTGAATGGCCCTTCTCATCTGGAAAGGGTAAATTTGGGTTGGTCAACCCAGGCAACTCCGTTGGATGTTGTGCCAGGTCCAGTGAGATCCAACCCTACAGCCTGAATGTTGTCCTCCCTGGCAAAGCAAGGATGAGAACTGACAGTGAAGAGAACTGTCCACAAAGATCCAAGGATTTTTGTGGTCTGGACTACCCTTGTCTAGCTTTGATTGCTGTCAGTCATCAGTTCAAGAAAATACTTGGCATCAAACAACTGTGGTATTACAATTGGTTGAGTTGTGGAATTCTCACACACTACTAATAATTTGAACATTTTTAGAAAGAAGAAAATAAAGATTAGAATAAACTCATAGATTAAGGTCAAAACTGAAATGCCATCAATGGACATTGAAAAACTTGTAATTTTTATTTTAATTTCCATTATTTTGAAATATTCATCTGAGAAAATGAAAATCAACACACATAAATCTCATTTTAGAATGCTGAGAAGTTTGGCTCATTAAGTAACTAAATCTTATTAAACTTCAAGAAATAATTTCTTATATTTTATGCATTTTATATTAAGAATAGCTGGTATATAGTTGAACCTCATCAGATCATTGAATTCCTTTGATTTCACCGGAAAAGGCTTCAAAACAGCACAGCCTGGGCAACAGTACTGAATCACTGACAGCATCTTTGGGATTTTCACTATAAATACATGCATAGAAATCTGATGTTGTTATTAATTTCACGATGTAATAACAGTAAAGGGTAACAGTTTCACCATCACTACAATCAAAAATAAAGCCATGAAAGTGAAAGGTTACTGGCGATGGCATTAGGTTATGCAATGCTGCCTGTTTGTAGTGAAGTCCAGGGATTTGCTTTTCACATTTAAGCCCACCCATTGTGTCAATATTTTTACACTGTTGTTGCAGACTGTATGGATGAAGGAACTGAGAAGTCAACCAGGTTCATCCCAATTAACACTTCAAATTGCAATTGTGGAATCTATGCCTTTGTGCTACACTTAGCTGTCAATGCTGACCGAAATATGCTGTCAATAGGGATCCTGTAGAGACTTGTTGACCTTAGATATCATTGAAGATGTAAATGTGCTTCAGATGTTTTCAGAACCCTGATATAAAGCTACACAGCACAGAGAGGAAATAATGTAGATTTGTCTAATGCCAGGGAATTTCAAGATAAAACAAATTGTGGCCCATGGTGTTTGTGAGTTTGTTATGAATGGAGAAGCAAATTTTCTCTATTTGATCATTATTGATCAACAGCCAAATTTGCTGCAGGACAACACCCAAGGAAGAATGATAAGAAAGCCAAATCAATGTAACACTATCAAAGGCCGAAATTCAAGTTTATTGTCATATGTACAAGCACATGTATGCACAGGTGCAATGAAAAACTTACTTGCAGCAGCATCACAGGCACATAGCTTCAGAGACACAACATTCACAACAAAAACATAAATTAAACATAAATTATACAAGATTATGTAAAAGAACACAATTAGAACAGGAAAAAAAGTCAATTGCAGTTCAAAGTGGTCATAGTGTTGCCATACTGAGGTAGTGATTAAGGTTGTACAGGCTGGTTCAAGAACCAAATGGTTTCAGGGAAGTAGTTGTTCTTGAACCTGGTGGTGTGGGACTTTAGGCTTCTGTACCTCCTGCCTGATGGTACCTGAGAGAAGATGGAATGGCCTGTCTACCTATTGCAGTTGGCTAGCTCAAAACAAAATCAAAGCAAAACTAAAGTATTTTTAAATATATTAAATTGAGCAAATTGATAGGAAAGTTTTGGGAAATTAAAAAAAGGTAATCAGTTCCAGAATTAATTTGTAAATATCTCATTGTTTAAAACTAAAATAAAGTAAAAAGTATCAATAAATATTATAAAGCAATTCTGCCATAAACTTGTAAATTTGATCTTCTCAAAAGATTATTTTCACTTTTATAATCTCTCCAATTCCAGATCATAACTCTAATGGCCTCACTACCTCCTAGCAAAAATGTAAAAACCTGCAAAATAGCATTCTATCTCCATGTGATACCTCATGAAATCTTTTTGACCATCGCTTAAAGCACTTTATGACAATTGCTCTATGAAATCTGACTCTGAATAGCTAAAGGAGTAATAGAATATAACATCAATATTGCTATAACTGAAGCAGATTTATAACAAAGGGTACTGGTAATAATGCAGGTGGGATTATTGCTAAAATACAATAAAGGAATGTCCACAGAATTTGGAGGGGTGGTGATTTATTTCTGAAAACAGGATGATGTGGTCCAACCCCACCCTATTTCCAGGTATTTAACAAGGCAGGCAAGGGGTAGACAGTCAATTAGAGAGATCTCTGAGACGCATTAGCAGGGTAGATACTGTGACATTATTCCCTGAGACCAGAAAATCTAAAACTCAGCAGCATTGCAGGAAAATAGATGGCCATTCAGGATCGAGATGAAAAACTTCTTTACGTAGAAGGTTATAAATCTTTGAAGTTCTTCATCCCAGAAGGCCGGTGATGCTCGGTCATCAAGTATTTTCAAGGCTCAGACTGATGGATTTTTGGACACTAGGGAATTAAGAGATGTGGCTATCAGTAGGAAAAAGGACTTGATCTTGTAGAATGCTGGAGCAGGTTTGAGGGGCCATATGTTCAGTTCCTGCTTTTCCTTCTGAGGAGGTTGTGTTGAATATGTAAATGACATAAATGAAAACTACCAAAAACATATAGAAATTTATCTTGTGTGAGGCAGAAATTGTCAGTGGCCCTGGCAGTCAACAAGTCGAAGACAGGTTGTACTGGTTTATTATTAACAATTATTATCCCTCTGAAATTGGAACAGTATGAGTGCTCACCAAATCATTGGGGAATTGCAAATGACCCTTTCTAATTGACTGCTTGATTGTCACCTCCCCAGCTCTCCACAGCATCCAGCCCTTAATAGACAGTCAATGCATCAATCGGACAGGTGACCTGCAGAGTTTCAATTAGTACCAACAGTTCTCAGTCAGCTAGTTAACAACCCTGAGGACTATTTCTATCAATGTTCATGTCTTTTGGTGCATATTAGTCACACAGTGTCATATCTTTAGTTAATGCTTTGGAAGCTTTTGTTATGCACGAAACATTTATTTCCAACCAAAAGAGACCCATGGTGATGCTCTAGGAATAGCCAGTGATTCCTTGGAATGATACTTGGAATGATACTTGAAAAGTGATACTTGGAATGCATAACATAGCTAAGATAAAAATATTGATTACACTTTTAATTAAGAGGGAAATATTGATATGATAAGCACATGCAGCCATCAAAGATAAAGAAAGTTTCACGGGATTATTAGGAGTGCATCTAAATCAGTTAAAAATGAACAAAATTGAAGAAATCAAACTGAGTGACAGTGCCAAAATTACCAGACATTTGTGAGTCTTTGCAAAGCAGAAGAAAGGAGATACACATATCCTTGTTTTAAAGGATGAAGGATGAAATCGTTTTCAACAGAAACTGGTGCATGCAAATGTCCATACAACTACAACAACTCAACTTAATAGGTCTTTAGACATTTCATTCTTGGCTAAATGTGTGCTTAGTCTTTCTGTTTGACTTCCAGGGTTGGGGAATGGAGTGGGGTTTGTCTGGGGTTTGAGGGCAGTACCCCTCAGCAGCTGACCCTTCCTGTGACTCAAGATAATATTCCCTTCAGCTACAAACCCTCCCAGCACTAGTCAACAACTGATACAGCAAATGTGTTCTTCTACATGGTCCTTTTCCTTTCTTCACCCACCATGTGCAGCCTCCTGCTCTAACCCATCCTTCCTCTGGAGCTTCAGTCTCTGGAACCCTGACCTTCCTCAAGCTTTTGGTCCTCCGAGTATTTTGAAAGTTTTGAAATTTGAGGGTTACTCTGTGATATACCATGGGGTTTCCATTAAGTCAGAGAGTGTTTTTGATTACCAGTGAATATGAGGCACATGGACACCAGAACACATTTACATTCTGATGTTATTCTTTCAACCAGGGATGTAATACTCTGAGCAAAAATATTGACAGGCAAAGATCAAACTTCCAGGAAAGTGGCAGGCAGGGAGTTCATAGATATTTCATAGGAAGGGAGAGCACTTCTTCCTCTTGGGCATGATTAATGTGCTATTGGCATCCTATCAGAGTGGACTCCTATTTGTCTAAATTGGTGAGGCCACTCAATCATCATCATAAATCTACAGGTTAACATCAGAGATGATTGGAAAGGATCATATATGGACTTAAGTGTAAGTCACTTACTTTTAACAGCCCACAACAGATTGGATAAAGTTAGAATTGGCCCTGTTGACTTCTCCTTTAAGCTATGACACTAAGCTAACACTAAAAGTCTTGTTCCATCCTCAAAGTATACATTTAAATTGTAATTTACAAAAGGCTTCAATTTCATTATCACTTTATAAATTGCCTTCTTTTCATAAGCCATCCAGAAGCCTCTTTCCTGGTATAACATATAAAGGAATGTAGCTATCTATTCTCTTTCTTGCTCAATGGTTAGGGTTAGGGTTAGCTTTCCCATCGTCATTAATGCTCAAAAGTATCTCATCACATATTTCCGGAATCTTGGTCTGAAGAAAAGGATATTAACATTTTCAAGGTTCAAGGATTATAGCTACAATAGCAAAATTAATTAGGCCATTGTGAAATTCCTTGACCTCTACACTGTTGCAAGTATTGTACATTAGATTCAGCTTTTGATATTCAGAAACTTGAGCTGGCTTTGTTCCGAAGGTAGTGATCTAGAAATTGCATCATGTTGCACCACAACTTTTGTCTGCGATATATTTCAATTTCAACAAATAAAACTTAATTGAAAATCAGAGACCTCTGCTGAGTAGCACTCAGAATTGTCTGTTTTGTTTCTCTGTTTACCTGACAGTTTGATGAATGGAGGAATATATAAAGTCATAGAATTATACAGCAGAAAGCATGCCCTTTGGCCCAGCTTGTCCATGCGGACCAAGGTGCCTTCTTGATCTAGTCCCATTTGCCTGCATTTGACTCACAGCTCTCTAAACCTTTCCTATCTGTGAACCTGTCCAAACATCTTTTAACCATTGTATTGTACTCGCTTCTACCACCTCCTCTCATTCCATATACCCACCACCCCTTGTGTGAAAAGCTTATCTCCCAGATCCCCTTTAAATATTTCTCCTCACACATTAAAGCTATTTTTTATCTAGTTTTAGACTCCCCTACCCTGGGAAAAAGACAGTGACCACCCATCTTATCTGTGCCCCTCGTGAATTTATAAACCTCCATTAGGTCACCCCTCAGCTTCCTTTTCTCTCGGGAAAATAGTGCCAGCCTATCCAATCTTTCCTTATAACTCAAGCCCTCAGTCCCGGTAACATCCTTGTGAAGCTTTTCTGCATCCTCTCTTGCTTAATCACATCCTTCAATTAGTACAGTGACCACAATTGCACACAATATTCCAGGTGTGGTCCCACCAACATTCTGTACAGCTGTAACACGATGTCCCAATTCTTGTACTTAATGCCCCCTACAATGAAGGTAAGCATGCCATATGCCTTCTTCACCACTTTGTCTACCTGTGTTGCTACCTTCAGAGAACTATGTACTTGTACCACTAGATCTCTCTTTCAACAATACTCATCAGAGTCCTGGTTTACAATGCAAGTCCTGCCCTAGTTTAACTTCCCAAAGTGCATCATTTTACACTTGTCTCATTTAAGTTCCATTTGCCATTCCTTTGCCCACTTTCCCAGTTGATCTAGATCCTGTTGTAGCCTTAGACAACCTTCATCATAGTCCAGCACACCACCAATGTTGGTGTCATCTACAAAATTACTAATCATGCCACCCACATTCTTATCCAAGTTGCTAATATACATATAACAAACTGCAGTGGACCCAGCACTGATCCCTGTGGTACACCACTTGTCACAGGTCTCCAATTTGAGAAACAACCCTGCCCTACCATCCTCTGACTCCTTCCACCAAGCCAATTTTGTATCCAGTTGGCTAGCTCACCCTGAATACCATAGGATGTCACCTTCCTGACCAGTTTACCATGATGGACTTTGTCAAAAGCCTTGCTAGAGTACATGTAGACAACGTCAATAGGCCTGCTCTCATCAATCCTCTTGGCCACCTCTTTAAAAAACTCAGTGAAATTCATGAGACAGAGCTTTCCATGCACAAAGTCATGCTAACTATACCTAATTAGTTCTTGCCTTTCCAAATGTAGATAGTCCCTGTCTCTCAAAATCCCATCCAGTAATTTTCCGACCACTGATGTTAGGCTCACCAGCCTGTAGTTCCCTGACTTGCCCTTGCAGCCTTTCTTGAATAAAGGCACAATATCAGCCACCCTCCAGTCCTCTGACCTCACCCATGGCTAACAAAAATATGAAAATATCTGCCAGTGCCTCAGCAATTTCTTCCATTGCTTCCCACAATGCCATTGGGTACACTTAGTTAGGTCCTGGGGATTTATCCACGTTTATGTGTCTCAAGACTACGAACACCTTTTTTTTCGTAATATCAACGTGTTTCAGAACATCACTTTTCTCTTTCCTTAAGTCCTGAGCTTCGATGAGCTTCTTCATGGTAAATACAAATGAGAAATATTCATTTAAGACCTTGCCCATCTCCCATGGCTCCATACACTGATCCTTAAGGGGACCTATTCTTTTCCTTGCTACTCTTTTGCTCCTAATATATTTAGTATTCTCCTCTACCTTGTCTACCAAGGATATTTCATGTCCACTCTTTGCCCTTGTGATTTCCTTGTTAAGTATACTCACACATGCCTTATACTCCTCAAAGGACTTCCTTGATCCCAGCTACCTGTAGCCTTCATACACCTCCTTTTTCCTGACCAGAGCCTTGATATCCCTTGTCAGCCAGATTCCCTAATCCTGCCAGTCTTGGCCTTCACTCTAAGAGAAACACGTTGACCCTGAACTCTTCCTATATCACTTTAAAAAGCCTTCAACTTGCCATATGTCCTTTATAGCCTCTCCCAATCAACCTTTGCAAGTTTCTGTCTAAAGCCATCAAAATTAGTCTTCCTCCAATTTAACTTGTGGACTAGTCCTACCTCTTTCCATAGCTATTTAAAAATTAATAGAAGTATGGTCCCCGGTCCCAAAGGGTTCCCCCAATGATACTTTAGCCACTTGCCCTGCCTCATTTCCCAAGAGGAGTTTGAGTGTTGCCCCCTCTCTACATTTTGCTTGAGAAAACTTTCCTGGACACACTTAACAAATTCTGCCCCATCTAATTCCTTTGCAATGTGGCAGACACAGCATAGATGTGCTTATTGGCATGTATTGTACCCTTGGATGCCACTTCTATAATTAACAATGGTGCATGCAAGGCTGCAATGTCCTTAGGGTCCACATAAACAATCAGGCTTCACTGTACCTGAGAAACTGCTTCCGTTTGATTTAAATACATTTGCTTTGGCAAATGGGAGCCAGCACTTGAGGCATGATCCAGGTAAGACCAATTAGGTAGCTACTTAAATAGCTCTCCTTTAGGCTCCCTAACCCTGTCCCTTCTACCAGAGCATTCCACCCCTCCCCCCCCCGACCTCCGTCCAGCAACACCAACCTAGCCTTGTCTGACCCATCCTATATCTACTGATCTCCTCTCTTGCAATTTTCCAAGGTCAAACTAGGCATTAATCCTTTGCTGCATGATTGTTAATGGTATGATGTTTCATGTAGACATTCTAATTCTGCAATAAAACCAGATGCTTGCAAAATTAATTGACTTTCATTTAAGAAAGAAATGTAATGGTTTAACATCATATACATGTAATAAAATGCTAAGATATTGTGAATCAAAAAGATGGAACAGGTTCATAGGTTATGTGTCTGATACTTTATTGTTATTTATCAAAAGGTCTAGTAGCTTTATCATGCAGCATGAATGCAGGTCTTTAGGAACCATCTTCAATGGGAGCCATCCTCAACAACTCAAGCCATGCTAGAAGAACTATGTGCTTGTTTTCTTGCTCAGTTCTCTTTCACAAAGACTGGTGTTGCAACAGAGGAGAGAGAGGATCCTCTAGTGATTCACTGTTGTTCTGCTACAAAACAACAATGCTTGTTATTGGATTCCTTGCTATTGTTATTGTGAAAGTAAAATAGGAAAAAGAGGTAATACAAACTAGGGAGTTAAATTTCAAAGTAGGTGCTAGAACAGAGACCTAAGGACGTGTATACATTGGTCTTTGAGAGGAGCAGGTTGAGAAGGCTGTTAAAAAGCTATCAGGGATCAGGGTTTGTTGATTCTTTATATGTAGGTTGTACAAAAACAAGGAAGCTCTTCTAAATAATTAACTTTAATCCAGTCACAACTGAATTATTGTGCACCAAATTCTTGATGCCAAGACTGAGAATTAGTTGTGGAGATTTATGAGAATGGTGTGAGAGATATCAAAAAAGGCTTAAGCTACTTGGAGAGACAAGAAACTGTTGTTTCTCACAGACCAGAGGAGGTACTGGGGCCATTTGATAGAAGTGCTGAAAATTATGAAAAGTTTTGTTGCAATAAATGGGATGAACTTTCAAAAGGTAAAAGAATCAGTAACACTGGACACAGATTTAAAGTTATTGGCAGAAGAATTGGTGGTCAGTATAGGAATACATTTTACAAATTACTGAAATGTGGAATGGATTGTTAGCTATGGGAAAAGAGCTAGCCAGTAAATCTAACTGGACTGCTCTTTCAAAAGAACCAGATCAGGCATAATTGATAACATCGCATCCTTCCGTGATGTCGGAATCTATATTTCTGTGTCATATGTATAGAATGTGGTTGCAGAACATATTGTGAGACCAGTCAACTCATCATACATGCCAGATGTATGTATTTGCACACATATCCTCTCCAAAATGCAATAGGAAATTGAAATTATACATTTGTAAGTGCCCTGAGATCAATCACCATGGTTCATAATGGTGAAGTGTTTTTTTTATTTCCCATGGTTATAAATGAGGAATTAATGACTTGGCAAACATTTATCCACCATTTTTTAGAACCTTGATGCAGCATCGAATGACCTACTTTCAAAAATCAATTGAACTTGTGATTGTTGAGGCTGTGAATTCATAAAATAATTCAAATAGTAGTTTGTAATAATGTTCATCAACCTTTTATGTGACTAGAAATTGATATTTTCATTGAACACAGAGGGGCACTGGGGATTTGCAAGAGGAAAATGTCAGAATCAATAGTAATTTGAGGCACACAAGATATCCTGTGGGATACTTTCTGGTGGTACATCATGTCATAGATTTGAAAGGTGCAGCAAACAAATGTGTTAATTTTTACCACTGTGAAAACTCTAAGGAGGTGAGCAAGCATATGGCTAACTCCAAAGGCAGCCAACTAATCCCAGGCAATAAGCACACATTGGCAATACTCACAGATATTAGATCAGGCCTAATTGTGCTTCAAATCAAAAACTTACATTGTGATTCAATTTTGTGTATATATAATATGTTTGAAGATTCAAAACATTTAATTTCATATGTTGTATAATTATGTCACTTTGTAAGTGTGTTAAATTTCATTAATAATATTTTAAGGCTTCTACTTACTTTACAAATAAGCACTGAACTATGTCAATAGAAAGCAAGCAATAGCTGATACTAATGTAATCATGTGGCTCAGATTTAGGGTAGTAATAAGAATGAAATTACTGGTGTTCAGTGCCAATACTTCACAAACCTGCCAACAACTCCCTGCATTGCTGTCAGCAATTTACTGTAATCTGTGCTCCAATATTAACTCAACAGTAAGGAGAAAGCAAGGGAGAGACCACTTGGGCTAATAGAGCAGGACCTCTGGGGGAAGATTTTGCATCAGGTCTGAGGAAGTGTAGGGGCTCTGTCTGCAATTAACTCAATGGAAGTGTATAACTGCAAAAATCTCAGGTAATAGATTTGTTAATCCAAAAATGACATTAAAACTCTTCTAATAGGTTGTTAATTTGCAAGTATTTAGAATGTATGATAATTATTTTTGAAGTTTTCATACAGATTTGAATATTTTCGAAAGTTTCAGAAACATTTTAAAAAAATAAAAATCTGATTTGTTCTGGCTAAGTATGAAAGGAGGGTTGGAGAGTTGAGCCAGGTGATATAGCCCAACATCAGGTATTGTCTGTTTTTGTGGCCAAGGCTAATGTTTGCTATCTCACTTGATGCTGCTTTTACACCTGCAAGATTTACAGGGGAATGCTGGAGTAAAAAAATTCAGAGCCTTTATTTCAAAATGTATTCTGAGAGGATCATTTGAAGTATAAAGTGAAAGCTGTCGACCTGTAGCTGACTACAAAGCCATTAAGTTAAGGGTTAGTCGAATTGGAAAACAGTATATTGACATTTACAAAATATTATCTTTCAGTTCATTTGATGCAATAAATTGCATTTACACACATTCTTTACAACCTCTAGTTGATGGATAATAGAATTTATGAAATTTTCAACTATTTAAATTAATTGATGGATATGAAAGAAAAATTATTCAGCGGAAATTCAAAAATGCTTTGTTTATTTTCTTTTAAGAGCTTATCACATCTCTATTACCTCTGAAGG
This sequence comes from Rhina ancylostomus, assembly GCA_030265395.1. Taxonomy (NCBI): domain Eukaryota; kingdom Metazoa; phylum Chordata; class Chondrichthyes; order Rhinopristiformes; family Rhinidae; genus Rhina; species Rhina ancylostomus. The sequence continues at coordinate 22,587,213 of JARFYF010000022.1, read as the reverse complement.
TCATATAGTTGTCTTCTATTATCAGCTTTATGTGCCATTATTTATTCCACCTTTCAGTGGAAATTGTACATATTCTCCATTCTCAAAACTGATTCAAAGATGGCAGGTTGCATTTTCCTGGCAAATAATTCAACGCATCCTGAAAACTCTAAGCACATAACTTTGCAAACCATGTAACATCTTTAAAATTCTACCTGCAATTCCTGGGCAAATAATAAGTTCCTGGTTTAAGTTGTGCTCAATGTGTATCAAAATTACAAATGCCTAACGTGGAATAATTGGTCTCAGTAGTAGCAAGTCATGCGAGCCAATGCCCAGTTCATCAAGATTCCTTTATCATGTTGCCAAAATTATTTGATGAAATAGAAAATCTAAACAGATTATTGCTCAAGGACCAAGAGTCACAATCACAAACAGAAGATTAAAACAAGATAAAACAACTGCCACTGGTGGGATGTAGGATGTTTGAAGCTTACCCCAGTGGCTTTAATACCTCAGCAGATTAGCAAAATGCTGCAGTCTAGCTTGGTGAAGGTCTTTGGGATCATTGTTTTTTTCACAACTTTCACTGTGATGAATAGACTGTTTCTGGATTCCAGAATACATGACAGCCAAAGAAAAGTCATGAACCTGGAGGGATCCCAGTTTATGTGAACAATAGTTGTAGTTGTCATGTGTGGATGATTGTCTTAGTGTTGCACATGTTGTATAAGGTTAAGAATGAACTCTTCTGCCTGTGCCTGGTAAAAGTAAAAAAAAGTACTAAAAGTATAATTGCCCTTATTTCCCCAAGGGAATTAAAAAATGTTCAGGAAACTGAACCCATCAATCACTTCTCTCTTAAAAGTGGAGCGGTTCCTTTCCAATTTTACTTGCTGATAACCTACAGCTTTGCATTATTATATCAGCACAGCCAGTCTAGAGCATAGCTTTAGCACAGCCAGTCTAGAGCATAGCTTTATCCATTTTTAACATGGAGTCATTGAAACTTTATTGCACAGAAGGAACTTCTCAAAGCAGTTACTGACATAGCTCTAAACTAGTGTCAGGAAAATGATTTACATTCTCCTATTGTAAAAGAGGTTTCCTTGGGAATTGGAGCAATTAGTATCAGTGCTAATTCAGCTACACTTCCAAGATCAAATGGTCAAAACCTTTTTTATTCATTGCTTCCTCTCCTCTGTGTATTTACTGATTGTATCCTGATTTACAAAAGCCTGCCTAATTTTTAAATTATAGGTATGACTGCACCTTACGAGAAAAGTTCATATTTTCATGGAATTAGGAGCAGAATGTTTCAGACTATCAAATCATCGAGAAAAGGCTAGAGCCCATTAGCGCTATGTGGGTTAAAGAAGGAAGCAATCTGATGTAACTTTTCCCTTTCATTTATTGGAACATGATAGTGATTTTCTTTTAAAAAGTTGTTAAATAAGCTAATGTGTGCTGAGAATTACAATCAAGAAAGTTCTTTACAATTTGGTCTCAATGTGGTTTCCTCGTTAGAATTATCTAGAACTTAGTATTATGCCATAAATGAACCAACCTCCAATGCTATGCTTCTTTAGAGATGGTATGATTCAAACAAATAATTCATTTGAATACTTATTCAGGGAAAAACACCTCATGAAGTACCCACCCTGTCAGCCACCTCGTGTCCCAGCTGTTGAAAAGTCTGCAGTTCTTACATTGGCTTCAGTAGCAATCTCAGAACCCACAAAACCAAATAAGTTATCCTCAATCCCTAGGGACTGCCTCAGAAGAGGAGATACATTTCAAAAGCTTTAAGGTGTCACAACACTCTGCAATATAGCCTTCTGTAGATTACTAGGGCTGCTGGGATGTGCACCAAAGGAGAGAAGCATAAATCTAATGAGCTCACTCAGGATAGTAATGTAATTGTTGACTCTCTGCTTGTGTTTTTCATATTGTCTCTCAGCCAACAGGTTGTTCCATTGATTTGCTGTAGTTGAAAACAGCTCAAGTGGAGGACCTCCATAGTATGATTGAATCTTGACTGCTCCCAGGATAATGGGCATTCATCTGTATGACATGCTGTCCTCACTCACTCAATTGCACATTAAGAGAGTGAAATTATTTCCCATTGATTAAAATGACTGAATTCACATCAGGAACATGCAGGTTATTTGTGTACACTCAATGGTACCTCGCACCATAGGGCAGCCTGCAATTTGTCCAATCAAATCTCCAAACCCAAAAACATGGGCAGGCACGGTAGTATAGTGGTTAGCATAATGCTTTACAGCGCCAGCAGCCTGGGTTCAATTCCGGCCACTGTCTGTAAGGAGTTTGTATGTTCTCCCCGTGACTGCATGGGTTTCCTCTGGGTGCTCGGTTTCCTCCCACATTCCAAAGGCATACGAGTTAGGAAGTTGTGGGCATGCTATGTTGGCGCCAAAGTGTGGCGGCACTTGCAGGCTGTCCCCAGAACACTCTAAGCAAAAAGATACATTTCACTGTGTGTTTCAATGTACATGTGATTAATAAAGATATCTTGTCGTATCGTATCTTATCTAACTCCTTGGGTGATATTTATCCCTCAGCTAGCATTACATAAGCAGATTGAGCCATGGTTGACAGTTCCTAATGGAATAGCTGCTCTTAGCTATTGAAGCTGGAGACCTGGACTTAAGTGGTTCTGTGACCTGCTGCCAGATTCAGGGACCAAATCTGCCAGTTTGCCCTGTTGTTGGAGATAACAGGAAGTCAGAGAGCAAGGGCCAGTCTTGATGAATCAGGTCTGGTACAGGATCTGAGACCTCATTGGTTGCAATGGCATTTGTTGGGCAAAGTTTTAGTAGGATAAGGGAAAAGTAATTTATTTTTAACATCATCTCACCTTAATTTCATATTGGTAATTACTTGTAAGTATTGCTTTTAAATAAGGTTTTATTTAATATTTAAAGCTTTTAATTATTTTGGTATTTTTAAATATCCCTGAATTTCAGAAATATTTAAGAAGTGTTAAAATCATTTACAGTTTTAATAGAAGACAAAGCTCTCCTGCCAACTTTGCCCATTATCAGAGGCATTTCAGGGGTAGGGTTGACATCCAAAATCTAGGTGCCGTTTGGACAATATTTCTGGTCTGAGTGTGGAGGACCAGTGAGATCAGTACGTGGGTTGTGGGGACCATCAGTGGCAATTCAAGGCAGTGGGCCTGACTAGCATGATTTGGCCTCTTATTTGGTCACAATGAAATGGTTATGTTTCCTTCATTAGTGCAGTGACAACACAGCAAATTTGCTTCATCATCTGCAAAGCACTTTGGGGAACAATAAAAGGGATGTTGTCATGGTTCTGAGTTCTGGCCCTCAATTTGGATCCATTGGTGCCTTGTTGTCCAGCACATGGATTCCATGCTGGACTGATTGGATAACAATACACACCTGAGCCCCATCAGGGGCCT
>JARFYF010000022.1:22487565-22498373 GCA_030265395.1 Rhina ancylostomus | reverse complement strand
AACTGGTTGTTTCACCAACGTCATGACATTCTTTATCTTCTGTTGACGTAAGCACGCCCCACACACAATCTTAAAGGGACATTCACTAATAGTAACCTAGTCCATAACAACGTGCAAAATAATTTTAAGGACACATTTTTTAAAAATCATCACAATTGGAATTTCTAGGCAATTCCACCCACATAAATAAAGATTACAAACAGTATTATGCTCTCAACGAATCTTCAAATTTCATATGCATCCTCCTACTTTGAAGAACCTTCCATAAAATCCCAATTCAGAAATTTTCAACCAGAATCCGAGTATCCAAACAGAATCAGGAGGTACTTGTTTCCTTGATTATTTAATCAAGTTAAAGTAGATTACTATCAGGTTAATTGGTTAAGTTTTATGCACCCATGAAAAATATTCAACCTAAATAGGTCCTATCCAATCTTAATTATCGATTTAGACAGGCTTTCTAACAGTAGATTTATGAGACCAGGTACATTAACCACCCTTCCAGGTCATTGCATTTGTAACTGTAAAATTTCCTCTGAATGTGCAAGGCACTTGTGTAATCAGACTTGAAACTTTAGGGCCCTGCCTTATCTGGAATGGGCTTCAGGGCCAGCATCCACTCACGGGAGCTTCCATTTAGAGAGATCCTAATAATACCTGTGTTAGCATCAGTCCTTTCATGGAGTATGTCAGTGATTAATATCTTTACACCCCAGGATATCCTATCACTCTTGCACCATTTTATCTTTTTGAATGTGATTCAGCCATTCATTGATTTATTTCATCATATCCTTTAAAAATTCTACCAAGACTGGGTGACTTCAGATTATTGGAAATGAAAACAGGAGATAATGTGATCCTTGGGAGCTTGGTTTATAGTTTCTGTCTCAGTCTATTCTCTTAATATCTGGTAGTAGTTTTCTTACTCAGTTTCCCAGGATTATTACAAAGTTTAATAACTAAACTCATTTCAACTCCAAGTTTATGGAGTGTATCAGTGGATCTTAGAGCTATAGACAGTTTATGATATGGAAGCTATTCCTCCAATCACGTTTTGATAGTTGATAAGGAGCTACCTCCCTAATCCCATTGTCTCACAGTTAGTCCATAGTCCTGCTGATACCTTCATCTTCAAGCACACATTCAAGTACTTTTCAAATGTGATGAGAGTTTCAGCCTTTACTATCTTTACAAGCAGTGAGTTTCAGACCCCCACCACATTTTGGTTGATTATATTTTATCATTTCCCAACATTTTTCTATCAGCTCTTTTAAACATATGCTTCTCTTAGCCTTCGCTAATATAAATAAGCCCTTTCAGTTTGGTGTCTTATAATGTTATGTACCCAAGTTAAATATCCCCATGGGTGCTGCAACACCTGTAACAAATGTGCTACTTAACTAAACCTATATTAGAAAGGTTGTACAGTACAGACAGGTTTGTGACCAATACACGGATATGGATCAAACTTAATATTCCAGTTTGCCTTGAGAAACCAAGTGGCTTTGTAATGAACTTCTATAGAAGAATCTATGCAAGGAAAGAGATATAGCTGAGACTGGCAAGCATTTGCTGAAGTTTAACAATCTTTTGTTACCCTGTTTTCTACCCTAAACCCTGTGGTTTTGGCTGTCCAAGAGACTCTGAAATACACAAGAAAGTAATAACCATGACTCCAACAAGGCCACGTTCATCCCAATATAGAAAAGACTTTATACTTTTAAGAACAAAGACAGTAGCAGATGATTAAATACAATTTCAATAGTTATAATTGCAGCTTACTTCAACATTTTGGATGTCGACAAATGGTTCCATTGAATTATATATTTACAGTGGGAACACATCATAACTGTAAGACCATCAGACATCATTGTTGAGGCAAAGAAGTTTGCATTAATAATCTAAAAGCTTCTAGGGACAGACACTCAAAATAATCAGTCTGGTCTGGAACCTCATCTATCACAATAGTGTAAAATAACTTAGTTGAAGGTGTCTGATAGCTGGTTTGACATAGGCCAAGTAACATAGTCTCCTTGGATTTACATTTGGCCAATGCATACAAGAATGTCCCATGGCAATGTCAGTTTGCAAACCATAACTCTTGGGCAGCATCCTTCTGTGGACCAGTAGCCTGTGCTCTGTAGACAGTACTGTATGTTTACAAAGCTGTTCTTTCAATTTCAAAACTGATTACTGCTTGTAGTTTACATGTGAAAATAGTTCATGAAGACTGTATTAATGGCTGCTATCCCCATAAGTCCTGAAGGATGTCCCATGCCTAACATCCCAAACAGTGTCTAACGTATCACAGACCTTCTGTTTTGCTCTACCACCCTTTCTGCCTTTCTCTGCATTCTTCTTTATTTCTAACTTTACCCAGCTCTGAAGGAAGATCATCAACCTGAAATATTGACTCTCTACAGAGCCTACTAGACCTGCTGAACATTTCTTACATTTTCCATCAATATTTCAGATTTCCAACATCTGCAATATTTTCCTTCTGGATTACAGTTTAGTTTTAAAATAGACACCAGTGTTGAGAGTAGGTGGATATGGGAAGATGTTTGAAGTGAAATAACTGCTGTCACAACTCTTTCTTCTGCAGATGAAAGTGGTAATATTTCTTCATTGAGGGGTAACCTAACATTTTATCTTAGCAGGCCACGAAATCATGTATTAGTGAAGCCCTCTGGACAAAGTATAGACTCCACTAAATTAAAAGTTAACTCTGTGCAATTAAATATGCATTATAGTCCCCAAGCTAAGTTATGAATTTAAATTAAAATCAACTTTCCTTTAATTAAAACATTTAATACCCTCTTAGGCTATGTTAAACTTCATTTAAAAATATATTTTGCATAATTAAGAACACATACAAACACTCCCTGGCCACAGCTCAGCACTAAAGTTGTTTGCACTTATGGCAGTGAGCCAAGCACTTTTTTTTCCAGGTGAACCAATGATTCACTTGCACTCCTTCCAATTTAGAGTATTACATCTGCTGCTCTCCACTACATTGGAAAAACCAAGCACAGAATGGTGATTGCCTTGCAGGGTATCTTCACTCAGACCATAAGGGTGACCCTGAACTTCCAGCTGCCCGTCACTTTAATTCTCCATCCCACTCATACTCTGTGGGTTTGACTTCTTACATTATTCCAAGGACACCTAAAATAGGTTAAGAGAATGTGTTTGTTCCCACTAGGGATGCTACAACCCTCAGGACTCAGCATTGAATTCAATAATTGAAGTAACCAATCTTTCCAGTTTGTTTCAGAATAAGCCAGTTCCATGAAAAGTCATCAAATTTTAATGTTAAATCTGTTTGCCTCACTTCATTGTCATAGATGCTGCCTGACTTGCTGAGTATTTCCAATATTCTCCTTCATTTTAGATTTCCAGCAACTGCAATGCTTTATTTCTCACATGCAGCATTGTTTTTTCTCTCCTCTATCCTCATTCATCTCCTTTGACTTACATCTCCTCCAGAGAGATTACCTGTGATTAACAAGCCTTCATCACCCTCTCTTAGTGGGCACCACCACCTTAGAGATCATTTCTTCATCTCCACTCTGTCACTGACTTTCCCATTTTTTCCTACAACTCTCTCGCTTTTCTGCAACTTAAAATATGTTTGCTTTCTAACTTTTCCTAGTTCTGAAGACATTGACATGAACCATTAACTCTGTTCTTCTTTCTCTACAGATACTGCTTGACGAAGTATTTCCAGAATGTTCTGCTTTTATTTCTTATGTCTACCCATTTATTACTCACCCTGCAGTTGGCTTTGTATATGGACTGATGTTTGATATCTCATTCTGCACAAGCTCACACTGACACATCTTTAATACTGAGATCTCTCAATATACCATAAATTATTCTAATCTGGGAAGCAGCAATAAAGGTTTACATTTCATTGGATGGAAATGGATAATATTTGTCCAAAACTAAAAGTGGGCATTTTGTTTCACATTTTTGTATCATTTTAAGGATGGGTCTCCATATTGCCTTGTGGTGTTCAGCTGCTGGAGACAATGAAAAAAAATCTAAAAGCAGAATATAGCTCACATCTCTGGAGAGGATTGAAAAAAAAGCATTGAGAATATTTCCTTGAGGTGGCCTTAAAGCTGCAGCTGAAGTTTGTTTTGAACAGCTGCACATTTGAATTACATGAGTGTTTAGATCAATGGGAAATACTTAATGTGGAGCTAACTAACTAACCCATATCTGTCTACACTTGTACAAATGTAGTTTTCTGAAGTTCACTCTGCTTTGATATAACAGAAACTCTAATGCACTCCTGAATTAATATCTCTCCACTTAACAACTAAAATGAGAAAGATATATAGCAACAGTACCTCCTTTTTCTGTGTATCAATAACTATTTCCTCCTAATCTATTAACTGTCACTGCTATGGAAGCATAAATGTTTGATGGAGTCATAAAGGCCATGTTAGATCAGTGGTTTGATTAAGAAGCTATTGCCAGCTCTAAACAAGCAAGTGATTTATAACTGTGGTACAGCATCTACCTCAACAAAATCAGTGATTATGCTATCTGATAACATAAAACAAGTTTGGAAATGAAGTTGCATCCTTCTGTTAGATATTATCCGCTCACAACATATTATACTGGATTAGATTTGTACAAATATTTGTAGATTATTGGCTTTGAACTAGATTGCAAAACTGTACACAATCTTTAGAAAATAGGAGTAAAATGGAATATTTGAACTCAATCTCATGGCAATATATGCAGACAACACCAGTTTTTTCCAGCACAGGGAAAGATTCAACTTCATAAAATACTGGAAATGGCATAAAACATGTCCAGAACAATTTAGGCTGAAAGGTAATTCACAATTTGAGAGAGAAATTATTCATCGATGTTCTGAATGACATGATTAATGAACATGAATAATTTTCTGAAGTGTGTGGTTTATTAACATTTAAAATAAATGCATGACCAAATCTGTTTAAAGTGATGTACATAAAATACACTACCACTTTCTATTCATTAAAGATGGGACAAGGCATGACCTTAGACAACAAAGATTGACCCAGAAAGTCCAAAGCATTCAGGGATGAGAGAATTTTGCATTGCTGTTTTGATAGTTAACCCCAAGATGGTAATAGAGATGTCTGACTTGCCTGTTCACTTTTGCAACAAGGACCAGATGAAAGTGAGATTGGGTGGGAAACTGGTAGAAAGGTGACAAGACCTTTGAGTTCTCTATCACTGCAGGAAGCAGCAGCAATACAATAGAATTGAAACAAGTATTCTGCATATTTTCCTTCTTCCATCCTACCTACCTCTGCCATTAACTGATCATCTTCTGTAATTTCCGCCACCATCAATATAAAACCATCTCCAGACATATCTTGCACTCCCCTCCACTCTCAGCATTCCAAAGGGACTATTCACTCTTCTGTCACCACCAACACCCATTCCCCTTTCCATTGCACTGCAGTAGATGTAACACAATTTTCTCTTCCCTTACCACTATTTCAGGGATCCAAGCACTCCTTCCAGGAGAAGCAACAGTTCAAGTTTATCTGTGTTGGAGAAACCAAATGTAAATTGGGGAACTGCTTTGCAGAATGCCTTCATTCATTTTGCAAGGGTGAGCCTGAACATCCAATTGTCTTTCACCTTAAATCTCTGTCCTACTCTCAATCTAATCTGTGTCTTTTGACCTATTACACTGTTTCATTTCTAAACCTGATATAAGCTTAAGGAACAGTGCCTCATCTTCAGACTGAGTGAAATATTAAATTCAACACTTTCAGATAACTAGTCTTTCCAGTTTGTACCAGAATGGGCAGTTCAAATGTTAAGTCAATTTTTCGTCTCTCCACTGACATTTGATTACATTTAGTATTTTCTTTTTCATTAGATTTCCAGCAACTGCTGTGTTTTCTATCTCACAGTCCCTGCGTTCTTGTTGCACACTCCTCTATACTCATTCATCTCCTTCATACGGTTCAGCTGTGGTTAACAGTTCCACCACCGTCTTTCAACTGGCAGCACCAGCATTTGCATGACAGTCTCTCCCCATTCACAGACATTCCCTTTTGTTCCCTCCACTGCTCTTCCTTGTTTTCAACTTAAAAGATAAGTTTTATTTTGAACATTTCCTGGATCTGATGAAAAGTAACTGTCCTGAAATACTAACTCTATTTCTCTCTCTACAGAGGCTGCCTGACCTGCAGGATAATTCCAATCTTTTCTATATTTACATGTAATCAGCATCTTTGCTTAAGTACTTAAATAATTGCAGTAGTTAAAGATCAAAGCCTATAAGCTGTTATTTGTTTGCCAGTAGTAGGCAAGTAGCAGTGATGTTTAGTTTGTGTGGACAACCTACCATTCAAGCGGAGAAGTAGCATTTGGGATGATCCTGAGAACTTTATGCATCTTTACTGGGACCCTGCAGAAGCACAGTGCCACCAACAGAAGGAGCATGCCCCCTTCCAAACTACCTATCACTTACCCATCAATTACCTCCTGTAGCAGAGTCTGCAGGTGCCACAATGGATTCATCTACTACCTCAGAACCCCTCAACTGGAAGCAGGTCCTCCTTGACCCCAAGAGACTAAGTAGGTGGTGCAGGAGAAAATTAGTTGGAAGGAGCTTGTATGAATAGGTTTCAAAATATCCTTTTCTAATGAGGCAGGTGGTGGTGGAGGGGGAGGATTTGGAACCATTGTAGTCTCCTCAATGCTACCTTGCCTGTCAACAGGATTATCTTTCTTTATGTGACTCATTAATACACCAGTTGATGCATTAATACACTGGACTATTTGGAAATTTCCCATATTGCATTTTATCTCTGATAAAGGATTGTTATTGCTGTCAAAGCTACCATTTTAACATACAATGAAGTTTTACTGGGACACGATCTCCATCTTAATCATAGTTTCACTGAATCTGGTGAAATATTAAATAGGAGAATATCAAATCCGTATTTCAGTTTAGTGAAGGATTTTAATTGGCTGGAACTGTGAGACATCTATATCAGGATGTTAAACCGTGCCAATGCCCACCCTACCCCTCCAGCACCACTGATCCACCAAATGTTCTGCCATGCCCCTGAATCCCAGTCTGATCCAGACACCATATCCCTTCTTGGTGTGTCCCTCAGTCCAAAGCCTCTCACCATTTAGCACTGTAAATGGAGTGAAAATTTCTGGTGAAGTCTAGAGCACTGAGAGAGGAGGCTGAATGGCCACCTGTGAGATGATGGGAAGGCAAAATTTCTAGCAGTACGACGAGAGGCCCAGTTCACCAGCCAACAAATAGTTGGAAGTTCACTGGTTCAGTGATCATTGAGAAACCTTAAGAACAACCTGTAGTCTCAACAGAGGAACAGGAAATATAGGTGCATGGGAGCAGGTGCAGCCATCCAGACCTTTGTGTTCACTCTATCAGTTGAAGATTCACCTGGAGCTCAGTTTCACTTACCCACTCTTGCACAATATCCTTTAATATCTTTACTTAACAAAAATATTTTACATTTAGAATTCAACTACCAGGTTTATGAAGCATTTCTTCATTACCGGACACATTGTGCCCTGGAAATGCCTTATTGAATCTGTGCACTGCATCATCTTAAAAGCCAATGCATCTTTCCTGAGATGCAATGTCTACATTAGAACGATTCCTTGATTCTTATAGATGAGGACCCAATTTCTCTAGAATTAGAGAATTCTTCAGGCATAGGAGGCCATTTAGTTCTTTGTAGGCCAATGTGGTCAGTCTCTCCTCTGCTACAGGTCTGTTGTGGGAGGTATATGTAGACACCATATCCATTTCCATGGGATACGTGGAATGGAACGGCTGAAACACAATTATATTTACAGGCTGAATTAAGAATGACATGAATTGGCCCGATTGTCAGCATTGGTGAAAGGCATTCAGATAATGAGCTGACCCTACCTGCAAAAGATAAATAATCACCTCATCCTCTTTCCTGATGCTCTGTCTATATTAATTTCCTCCTGCCAAGGGAAAGTGCCACCAGGATACTAACAATCACTGTTGTTGGCCTGATATTCCTATACTATGTGTGGCCTGGATATAGCCCCATCCATTTATCAAACTAGGAAGCAGCTATAGACAGCACTTTAACAGACACTGCAAGATCCAATATTTATACAAGCCAAAGAACACAGGCCTGGAAGTGATGATGTTAGTTTTGTGACCAAAGGTTTATATGTTAAGAATGCCTTTCCTTTCGGCAAAGCGAATTGTTGATTTTGCTCTCTCAGAAATTACCTGGCTGAAACAGTCCCATAAAAAAAGAACACTACTCAAACACCGAAGAGATCAGAGCCATGTAGCAGGAGTCTGCCATTGCTGAGAAAAAAAACATTTATACCCTTGGGTCTGCAGGCACCTCATCACTCTTTGTTAATCTTCAGCCAGGAATTAAGCTGATGTTTAAGTCTTGTTTTCCTTAAGCTCTTCCATTCCTCATACCAAAATAGGAACATTGTTAATTTAATACACAAAAGTGATCATTTCTTTTCCCTTTTTCCCCTCCTTGGCAGGAATTCATTAGAGTTTTACAGAATGTCAACTGATAATCTGTAGATGTCATGAGACAGAACCATTAGAAATTCAGTCGTCAGTGAGTTAAACTAATTATAGGACCACAATGCAGGAAAATGACAGCTACTGAATAGCTTGTCGGAATAACGTTGAATAGCTCATCTCACAAACACAATAAGGAAGAGGATAATAAAAAACCTAATTAGTCTCTTCATTTGCAGAAGCCATTTCTGCCACATTACAAATCATAGGATTTGGACACTGACCATTCATCATTCTCTGACCTGCTTGGATGTAAGCATTAACAAAATTCTATTATGTTTTGTATTATTTGAATGACCTGGTTAGACATTTATTTTGTATCATTTGCATTAAGTGCAAAGTTTTCTGTGAAAATCATGTTGTGTTCTCAGTATGTAAGTCATGAAAGCAAATTAGGCTAGTTACAGTCAGAAATTATTAACCCAGCATTTTCAATTCAACTTTAAACATAGACTTGACTTCATCTTACCATTAGGAAGCCATAACTGGTAACATAATTTATTTCCCATTTACATTAGAGGAGAGGCACAAATAGATAAAAGATTAAATCATGGATATGATGTAATGGACTGCGACACCAACTATTTTCATTTATGAGGTTTTTTATGTAGTAAAACACTTCATGGAAGGTTTTTTTTTATAAACACAAGGAGATATCAGGACAAATGTCCAAACACTTGGTCAAGTGGGTAACGGAGAAGTATGAGTTGAGAGTGAAAGAGGTTTTGTGTCAGAATTCCAGAACTTAGAGGTTCACCACCCCACCCCACAACACTGAGCGTAATTTACAGGTTAAGCTAGAGGGATTTTCAGGTGATGATTCACCAGAAAAAGAAATAGGAACAGCCAACAGAAGATGTATGTTTATTAGTAGGAAATGTTCAGTATTCAGGGTGGTTGGTATTGATATTGGTTTATTATTGTCATTTGTACCGAGGTACAGTGAAAAACTTGTCTTGCAAACCAATTATACAGGTCAATTCATTACACAGTGCAGTTACATTGAGTTAGTACAGAGTGCATTGTGGTAGTACAAGTAAAAACAGTAACAGTACAGAGTAAAATGTCACAGCTACAGAGAAAGTGCAGTGCAATAAGGTACAAGGTAGATCGTGAGGTCCATCCCACTGTATAAGGGAACCGTTCAGTAGTCTTATTACAGTGGGGTAGAAGCTGTCCTTAATTCTGGTGGTATGTGCCCTCAGGCTCCTGTATCTTCTACCCAATGGAAGAGGAGGAAGAGAGAATGGCCCGGGTGGGTGGCGTCAGAGCTCACACACAGTGCTTCAGCTTATGAAGTGTGAATGCACAAACTCTGAAAATGCTAACAAGTCCAAGAGAAATATATTTGTTCAAAAATATGCTTTAAATTCATATTGCAAATGCAGATCTCAAAAAGAATATGGAAATTAGATTAATGAAATGTTAGGAATAGTAAACAACTTAATTACAAACAATCAACACTTGTAAAACAAAGTAAATCTGGAGCCCAATGAGGACGCAATTTTTTTTCTCAGCAGAACTATAAGCTTTTCAATACAAACATCGTAATCATGCTGCCAGGTCAGTTGGAACTATAGCACATAAAATGAGAAGGAAAAAGAAAGGACACAAATGGCAGGAATAAAGAATTGTTGTGGATGGTGAAGTGGGGCATTGTGGACACAGGGAAATAGTTTGTAAGGTTAACTTAGATTATTTTACTATAAAAGCATACTGTAAAACAACAGTGCATTTGAACCTCACTGAGTATATTAGATGTGGCGTGTGTAGCAGTACAGGACAAGAGGAAACCGTTCACTGAAATGTCAGGTTCAATTCCGGCTGCTGTAATGAGTTTGTACGTTCTCCCCGTGTCTGCGTGGGTTTCCTCCGGGTTTTCTGGTTTCCTCCCACATTCCAAAAACATACAAGTTAGAAAGCTGTGGGCATGCCATGTTGGTGCCAGAAGCGTGACAACACTTGCGGGCTGCCCCCAGAACACTCTACGCAAAAACATGCATTTCACTGTGTTTCGATGTACATGTGACTAATAAATCTTATCTTAGAAATAATTATACAAAACTAGAGCAGTCTCTGTGTTAATGTATGTAGAGGTTGTAATGTTAGTTGCAGGATTGTGTCTAATGACAACAGAGATAGCTTCAGAGTAACCTCCAAGAAGGTCTTCGTGGAAATTAAGGGCCTTAGAACAATAACCTAAATAACATGG
>JARFYF010000022.1:22390461-22401004 GCA_030265395.1 Rhina ancylostomus | reverse complement strand
GTGATGAAGGAAAGGCAATGTTGATATCTGAGTTGGGATGACTTGTGAGTTGGAGGATAACACAGACATGATGGTGTGCATCTGTGCCTGTTGCATTTGACCTTGATGGTGCCACCTGAGGATTCTGCCGAAGAACTCTAATACCAAACATCCTAAGGTGCTTTGCGAGTGAATAAGGAAACAAAATTCAACACCAAGCCACATAAATGGATATTAGAACAGATGGTGCATATAATGGCCAAAGTAGGTTATAAAAATACATCTTCAGCGCAAAAGGAAATGTAATTGTTAGATGCTGCAGTGCATCATGTAGATAGTATATACTGTGGTCACAGAACACTGACAGCAGATAAAGGATCTGTTCTTGGAATGTGGAATTTCATGAATGTTGTTGCATTTGAACCTATCCAAACAGATGGAGAATATTCCATCACTTTCCTGATTTCTGTCCTGTAGATGATCAGTTCAAGTGCTGTAGCTTCCATTTCTACTTTTGTTATTTTTAGACTTTGCTACGTCAGTGCTCTCCCTGGTAACCTCTCAAACCTTATCCCAAATCACGTATGAATTTGATTTCATCCAAAACTCTGATATTCCTGGTTTAATTTTCACCAGGGCCAATTTACCCATTAACCCTATGCTTACTGACCCATAGTAGCTCTAGGTTAAGTACCAATTTGAACTTAAAATTCTCATCTATGTTTTCAAATATTTCATTGACAATCCATGTTTCAGGAATCTCTTCCAACATTATAATCCTCCATGATATCAATACACTCTCTATTTTCTTGCTCCTTCATACTCAAACTTAATTACTACAGCTTCATCTTCCAAAGCTCTAAGATCTGGAAAGCCATCGCTAAACCTCCATTTCATTCTCCCTCTCTTCCTGTATTTAAATGCTGTTTAAAACCTCCTGCTTTGGCTATGATCTTCACCATCTGTTCTGATTTACATGTTGAGTTATATTGCATTACATGCCAGTAAAGCGCCTTGGGATGTTTTGGTATGGTAGTGGCAAATAAAGGTTATTATTGTTGCTGTAAACAAACTTGAGCTCATCCAACTATCTGTTGCCTGTATGCTCAATCATACCAAGCCTGTTTCAACCCACCATCCTTCTATTATCTGACCTATATTTGCTTCTAGTTTTGACAACACTACAATTTTAAAATTCTCATCTTTAATTTCATTCCTCTTCAAAATTTGTCCTGTTACCTATCCCTGCAATCTTCTCCAGTCCTGTAAAATGTCTGTATAGTTTTAATTGCTCCATCGCTAGCAGTTGCCTTGGTCATAAGCACACGAATTCCCACCTCTTTTTCTGTCTATATTTCTTCTCTCCTTTAAAATATCTCAAAACCTACTTTTGCCAACCATTCAGTATGTGCCCTGGTGTTCTGAAGTAATTTAGCACTCTTGATATAGGTGTGGTATCTGTGCTCATTGTGTTATCAACATTTCAATACTTTGGAGATGGGCTGAGCTTTTAAATATGATTCTTTCTCAGCCTTTTTCCATGATCTCCCTTCTGAATAATGCTAGTTGACCTATTGGCAAACATTATCAACCACAGAGGGATAAAGCAGACTAGGAGAAGGGTAGGCTTTGAAATTGGGGAGAATTGAAAAGGAGATGTTGGAAGCTGGGAGTTGAAGGAAAATAGAAATAAGGTTCAAAGGAAATCATGCAAATGTGAACAAACACTGTGGGACAGACATAATAAGGCCAAGGGTAGATAGAGAAAGACTGTCAGTGTGGATTAAGAAGACAAGAACTGGAGTCTCGGGGTAAGGAAGAGGGACACTGTGGTATGAAGCATGGCAGAGAGGGAATTGGAGAATGGGATGATGGGGAGTAGGAGAATGGGAGTGCAGGCAGGATGAACGAAATAGAAACTGGGACTCATGGCTGGGGGAATGTGAGAGATAGAATTACAGGGAAGTGAAATATTGAAGAGAGAAAGAGTCTGAGTAATGGATTGAAGGCTGAGGTTGAGAAGTGGAGTCTGTGAAGTGGTGGATTTGAGGGAAATGTGAAGGGAATGCTCGTGAGTGGGCTTCTGGTTTCTGGAACTATTCCCACATAGCTACTGACACAGAAACATCAATAATGTTTCTGAATTACGGCATTCCTTACTGTGATAAAATAATCCCAATAACATTTATCTATCAGTTATGCACATCTTTATCCTCTTATCAAATATGAAAATAAGAAGGTCATCTTACTTAACTGGAAATTTAACCAGAGATCCTCTCCACTCATCCTGGTCTCCCACCACCATAAAGGTGGGCAGGACATTAACAATTTAAACTTTTGAAATCTAATATTAAACTGCCTTCAATACAACTTTTCCAGAGGAGGATTGAATTGTAGTAAATTAACTTTCTCCCTCCAGGCGGGTCTATTGTTGATTACTTTGACAAGGCTGTACTTGAAGTTCCTCAGTCTCTTGGGATGCTCTGCCAAAAACTGCACTAAAAATGTATCCTACCAGGAACTCCAGACCACTGATCATAAACATAACTTACTCATTTTGAAAAAAATGACATCAAGTAGACTGGCAAATTTAGTTGCACAAACTGAAATTAAGGGAATTATGACACAAAAGGAATCAGAGGACATGGGGATCCAGCAAGGAAGTGAATAAGGCATCAGATCAGCCTTGTTCTTGTTGAATGGAGGAACAGGTTCAATAGGGTGTATGTCTTCTTCCTTGCATTTATGTTTTTGCATACAAACATACAGATAAGGAGCAAAAGTCAGTCCCTGAACCATGCTCTGCTAGTCAGTTATTATTAAGAATTTCTCCAAATCATGAGAAGGCTCAATTGGATTAAAAAGTATCAAAGGTACTTTCTTATCAAAGGTACTCCTTTATTCAAAAAGGAGGGAGGCTGAAAGCAGGAAACGACTTGCCAGTTATCTTAACCTCTAATGGGAGAATCTAACAGTATTGGTTACTGTTTAAAAACAAGGAGTCGATCAATTTAAGACAGATGAAGTAATTTTTTTCTCTTAAAGGGTGCTGTGTCTTTGTCATACTCTCCCTCAAAGGGCAGTGGAAGCTGAGTATTTGGATACTAAAAAAGAGACCCTGAGATGGTCCATCAAGACCTGCTGACTTGTCAGCCCACAACTCCAGCAAATTGTCCTGTGAGTGTAATTTCCCCGAATTCTTCCTCTTTTCCAGTTCCTGATTTACAGCTATTTCTGGAATGTTAATCGTATCTTCTACATGAAGGGTGATGCAAAATACCCGATTAATTCATCTGTCAAGTTTTTATTACCCAGGTTCATTTTCTATAGGACCAATACTCATTATGTTAACTCTTTTCTTTTTTAAATATGCATGTCAAGTCTTGCTCTCTTTTTTCCACATTTAGTAGAATTCTTATCAAAATTCCAAAGTATAAATTTGTGAAAGAATTGCAGAAGTAAATATTGAACCAAATGAATTACATTATGGGTATAAGTGATTGTACAGAGCTAGCAATCATCTGTGGGTGTAGCTATACCTAGTTTACCGCCTGCTGATTCAAGTACACAAGTTACTACATTATATTAGTGACTACAATTTAAAATAAAAACTCCAAAGCAGATTGGATTTCACTGTGGTTGTAAATGCCAAGCCTAGAAATTCTATTGTGCAATGCAATAATTTTGTGAGCTGGCAGTACACATCTTGAAATTAGGCTTGGACCATTTGTATATAAGACGTGCAGATGCACAAACATCATGGGCATGCCAAACTTCATGCAACAGTCAATTTGGTGTCACCTGCATGAAATTGTATTGCACAACAATTTCTGCACATGCTATAACATAAACTGAAACATTGATGGATCTGACATTTAATAGGTTCAAACCTATAAAAACTTTCTAAAATAGCTGTGGAGCTCTAACTCTGATTAGCTGAGGGAAAAGAAACCTCATGTACTCCAAAGACTTTATCTATTAAACCAGCCATTCTGACTTTTATCTACTTAACAGGGCCATTAATGTGAATCCAAAGTATCTGTTTCCTTCCAGGTTAATACGCTTGTTAAATTTTCCCATCAATTTATTGCCATTGTTTTCATGCTCATAGAACTGCTGTCCTTATCCTAATCATCTTTCAATATCCCTAATCCCTAATTTCAGTACCAATTACCAATATCAAAATGAGTCAATTCAAACAGCATGGTGGGCTTCTTCAATCTAAAAGACACAAGACTAATTCCTGAAACAGGTTAGGCATACAGAATAATGATACTTAACCTGCAGAGATTAATATTTGCTCCCTTTTTAACACTTCCAAGAATAACAAATGCATGGGCTGCACACTTTCAGTGAAATTGGATAATTGATAATGTTCCATTAAAGAGCTGATCTGAATGTTCTCTCATTAATGCAACTGTTGTTAAGTTTCCAACCAACCCTCTAAAGAGTTCAAACTTGCAAATACTTTCTAATGCAGCTGCAGCTCCAGCTCTGATTGGACCAGGGAAAGGATACCTCATATGCCCTGAAGACCTTGTATTAACTCATCCCTAATAAACCTGTCATTCTGCTTTTTACATTAAACATTAGAATCCTTGGGACCATGAACATTTGCCACAATTCTCCTATTCAGGTGGTAGGTTTATCAGCATATCCAATATAAATTTTCACAAACTCCTGAGATAATTTTCCAGTGTAGTTATAATTAATTCACACATGTGGTGGTAATAAAAAAATTGCATCATCGTACAACAACTTCTAGTTCTGTGTTACTTTTAATGTCCCAAAGCAAAGTTAACAAACTTAAATTCATTCTGAGCAATGTAAGTACATTTCAATGCAGATGTTCATAAATCCTGGTCAAAAGAATGGGTTTTTAAGGAGCATCTTACAGGAGGAAGTGAGGCAGAGAGTGAAGAGATTGCAGAGAGGAAATTCCAGAGCTTAGGTCCTTGACAGCTGAATGTATACTCACCAGTTGTGATGCAATTACATTCAGCAATAAGCAAGAGGCCAGAATTAGAGGAACTCAGATATTTTGGACAGTTATGTGGTGGAGATTGTAGAGATGGGGGACTATAATACCATGAAGAGATCTGAAAACAAGTATTAGAATGCTATATTCAGTGAGTTGCTTAACAAGGAGCCAATGGAGGTCAGTAAACACTGGGCTGAGGAATAAACTTGATGGTGGAAGCTAGGACATGAGCAACAGAATTTAAGAATGGTCTCAAGAGAGTCCTGTCAGGAGTGCATTGGAATAACGAAGTCTATGGATGGCATTGGGGATTGACAAATATTTCAGCAGCAAATGAGCAAAATCAGAATGAAATCTGGTGACATCAAAGAGGCAGAAATGGTCAATCTTGGTGATGGCATGGATGAGGCAGAAAGTTCAGTTTGGGATTAAATATGACACTGGGAGTGCAAACAGTCTGGTTCAGAGTCAGACGGTAATAAGGGAACACTTTAATTCTCCATCTCTCTTCAACTCTGACCTCCCTGTCCTCAAGCTCTAACACTGTTCCATTCTCATTCCAGGAGTGGCAAATCTTACCTTTGGGGCCCAGGAATGTGCCCAACTGAGGTGAGTGGTCGGTGTCTCCCCAGCCCTCCCCTTGTTCCATTGGCCCCACTTTTGATTCCTTTGCTCTAGCATGAATATTCCAGTTGAACATCTTGATCACTGTTGTGGTGTGATTGAGACATTGAAGTAAATATTAACTTGTGCATGGTGTATCTCTGTACCACAAGAAAATGGATTAAGATTTCTCAGATTTAGGTGGTTTTGCCTCACTGAATCAGATCTTAAGAGATGTCCCAAAAATGAAAACTTGTTAATCTTATCCCACTAGAACATAAAAAAATAATTTAACTTCTATTTATTTCTACTTCAGGGAAATGTACTCTCGTGATAATTCAATAATCAATCAATGCATAACTTCCCACCACAACATCTACTTTGACCCCCTCAAGATGCTGTCATAGCCTCTCTCATAATATTTCCTCTTTCTCAGGGTAAATAATTTGCTAGTTCATCCCTTGCAATTTATCAGGAAGATCAGAATTGCTCTTGATATTACCCAATCCTTTAGAATTTGTTATGACCAGTCTGAAGAATATCTGCAAGAACATTCATCAAAATTCGGTAAGGAAAGTTATCTGTGCTGATAATCAGCAACCTCCCCAGTATGTTCATTGGTAATTTTAAAAAATCTATTGTGTATTCACTTTCAGTTTATCCCAATTCAAGCATTCTCCTCCATTTATTTTATTAAAATTTAACATCAGGAATTTCTCTTTCTTTCCTTTCCCCTTTATTTAAGTGGGCCAGTCCCTCTGTGTAATCATTATTTACTCCTGACATACCTAAAGATTGCTTCAGCTTTCACTTTTATGTATTATCTCTATTTCTTTTGTGTTCTGACTTTGTAGCTCATATCAGTTGCTTGACATTCCCCAGTCTATCGTAAAGATTTATTAGGAATGCACTGTGGGAGTATTGTGAAGCAGTGGGCTAGATAGAATGATAATAATAGTTACAGGCAGAGAAAGACTAGGCACTGCGAGAATGCGTTTTCTGAATTGAACTACATTTTGGCATGGTCAGAATGAATAAGAGCACTGTGAATCTGCCAACAAAGCTCAGTTTCAAGGAGGCATCTCCCTTTGAAGATAAGTTTGCCCTTCGAGCTTGATTAAATTAAACATCAAAGTAGGAAAGTTATTCTCAACAATCATGCAGCCTTTTTCCCATTTCTCCAAACCTATCATTGACAAAAACTTTGATACCTACATTGATCATCATGATAATGCCAAATTTTGACAAATTTGATTAAGAGGATTCTGATATATTTTGCCACAAAATATCTCTGTAACAATTTTGTTTACACTATAACTGGAAATGTTCATCAGAATTTTATAAGCTAACCAAACCACAGCTAAAAGGGAATTTATTAAAAGAAACCATTGGGTTCCAGCTGGCTGAGGCCACTTTAAGCAGACCATCACCCATTCTTTAGGTTCATTTACTTTAATCTCCTACAATTATATGGTTTTACTGAGACAAAATAAATCTATTCTTGCCACCTGCAAGTTCCAGATGTGAAAGTGCAGTTCTATAACAGTTTGCCTACTCAAATGGGATAAAAATACAACTGTTCAGAATCAGTGAAAGATAAAATATGAACTTTTTTTGAAATTGTATAATCATTGTCATGGACAAATAATCCTGAATGAAATCTCTGTTTTCTTTATAACGTATTAAGAACATTTGCTTTTGTCTTTCCCACCAATAAGCTATAGTCTATTTCAACATTAGTCATATTGTCTTATTTATAAAAGATATTTTTTGAAAAGGTCTAAATGGATGTATTTTAATCATCTTCACCAAATTGAACAGAAGCCATTATTACACTAATCATAAACAGATATGCATGCTTGAGTAAAATACCAATTGTTAATGAGGGATGTTCTGCCATTTTAATGCAGTAGACTGGACTATAACATAAAATGTAGTGTCTTGGAGAATGACAATTAGTGCCTGACCACTGATAGTTTGTGCTGTGGCTAATATGGTCAAAATCCATTGGAGTGGAACTATCACAGCTTTATTTCACCTATAATGGATATGCCAGTTGGGGCAAGGAAAGTTTTTCATTTCATTATTCTGGGCTGGATTTGAACCTAAGTTCCAAAGGGATATGGGTAGTTTTACTTCATTGCATTATCCAATACTCTGAGCAACTTCTGGATAAAAATTCTCCTTTCTTCCTTGTGCTGACATGCAGACAAGTTTTAGAGTAATAGTTCAGTTTGTAAACTTGTTGATTCCTGCTTTAGTTATTAGTTGCTTGCCAGTGAACAGTACTGATGGACTAATTTACAAGAACTAATAGCTTTACTACTTCTCAAAGTATTCAAGCTCACCAACGTACTACCTAACAGCAAAAATATAACAAATCACCAGCAATGTAGTTTCTGTGACTCTCATCTTTAGATATCAGAATCAGGTGTATTATCACTGATATATGTCGTGAAATTTGTTGTTTTGCAGCAGCAGGACAGTGCAAGACACAAAAATTACTATAATATACAAAAATAAATAAATAAATAAATAGTGCGAAAGAGGAATAATGGGGTAGTGTTCATGGGTTCATGGACTGTTCAGAAATCTGATGGTGGAGGGGAAGCTGTTCCTGAAACATTGCGTGTGGGTCTTCAGGCTCCTGTCCTTCCTCCCTGATAGTGGTACCATGAAGAGGGCATGTCCCGGATGGTGAGGGTCCATAATAATGGATGCTGCCTTCCTGAGGCACTGCCTCTAGAAGATGTCTTCAATTGAGGGGAGAGTTGTTCCCATGATGGAGCTGGCTGAGTCTATAACCCTCTGCAGCCTCTTGCAATCCTGCGCATTGTAGGCTCCATACCAGGCAGTGATGCAACCAGTCAGAATGCTCCCCACCGTACATCTGTAGAAATTTGCAACAGTGTTTGGTGACATACCAAATCTTCTCAAACTTCTAATGAAGAAGAGCCGCTGGCATGCCTTCTTTGTGATTGCATCAATGCGTTGGGCCCAAGATAGATCCTCTGAGATATTGATGCCCAGGAACTTGAAGTAGCTCACCCTTTCCCCCACTGACCCCTCAATGAATACTGGAGTGTGTTCTCCCGACCTCTTTCCTGAAGTCCACAATCAATTCCTTGATCTTGCTGACACTGAGTGCAAGGTTGTTGTTGCAACACCACTCAACCAGCCGATCTATCTCACTCCTGTGTGCCTCCTCATCACCATTTGAGATTCTGCCAACAACAGTGGTGTCATTGGCAAATTCATAGATGGTGTTTGAGCTGTGCCTAGCCACACAGTCATGAGTGTAGAGAGAGTAGAGCAGTGGGCTAAGTATGCATCCTTGAGATGCACCTGTGTTGATTGTCAGCGAGGAGGAGACGTTACTACGTATCTGCACTGACTGTGGTCTCCCATAAGGATGTCTAGGATCCAGTTGCTGAGGGAGGTACTGAGGCCCAGGTTTTGAAGCTTGTTGATCAGTACTGAGGGGATGATGGTGTTGAACACCAAGCTGTAATCGATAAACAGCATATACCAATATATAGACATAAAATATGAACTACCAACTTCAGTTTAGCTAAAATCCTGAGTATGTCTTTCAACCAATACCTTAAATGACTGATGTGGAAAAACAACTTGTTTCAAGAGTCTTGATTTTCGGTGAAAGCACATTGTGAAATAACAGAGTAATTCACTGCTGCTCCAAGATCGCCAGCCACCTGCCCCTTGGCCATACTATTTCTTCCAACCTGTTCAGCTACAACACCAGAGTGGCTTTGACAACTGGTGAGACATCACACCTCCTCTTCACTGCCACCACCCCTCTGACCACCAAGCTATTGGCTGTCAATGCTGGCACTATTATTGAATATTTGCAAGTAGAAACATAGAAAACCTACAGCACAGTTCAGGCCCTTCAGCCCACAAAGCTGTGTCGAACATGTCCCTATGTTCTTGGCATTCAAAAACATTCACAATTACTTGGGACCTGTTAAAAATACTGTTAAATAAATAATGGCTGACTGCACAAGCTCAGTTAAAAGCAATTAAAAGCATTTAAAGTAATCCATTTCAATAAAAATGTCCACGAATGGGGCTGTTGAATTTGCCCCATCCCAACTCCATACACACCCCTCCCCTCACCTTGCCACCATCAGCATTTTTTTCCAATTTTGAATCCACACAGCAAAGTTTCCATGGAGCCCATGCCTCATGACTTTTTGGCTGAGCCTACCACGAGGAACTTGGTCAAACACCTTACTAAAATCCATATACACCACATCCACCACTCTACTTTCACCAATTTGTTTCATCACCTCCTCAAAAATCTTGATTAGGCTCATGAGGCACAACATGCCCCTCACAAAGCCCTGCTGACCATATCTAATAAGGTCATACTTCTCCAAATGTTTGGAAATCTTGTCCCTATGAATCCCTTCCAATAGTTTGCCCACCACTGAGGTAAGACTCAATGGTCTATAATTCCTCAGATTATCCCTGTTACCTTTCTTGAACAACATTTGCCATCCTCCAATCCTCTGGTATTAATCCTGTGGCCAAGGAGGACGCAAAGAATATCGTCAATGCCACAGCAATCTCTTCCCTTGCTTCCTGTAGTAACCTGGGGTATATCCTGTCCAGCCCCAGGAACTTATCTATCCTAATGTTTTTCAGAAGCTCCAACTCTACCTCTTTCTTAACCTTAACATGCTCCAGCATATTAGCCTGTTCGATGCTGACCTCACGTTCATCAAAGTTCTTCTTCCTGGTGAACACTGAAGCAAAATATACATTAAAAATCTCCCCTATCTCCTCCACCAACAGGCACGTTTCCCCCTTTATCCCTGAGTGTTCCTACCCTCAATCTACTCATCCTCCTGTTCTTCACGTATGTGTAGAATGCCTTGGAGTTTTCCTTAATCCTACTTGCCAAGGCCTTCTTATGTCACCTTCTAGCTCTCCTTTCTTGAGCTCCTTCCTGGATAC